>JAINUG010001098.1:0-32050 GCA_029706075.1 Aldrovandia affinis
TTGTAAGGGCATATAAGTTAATTTCTTCGGTACGATCTTCTTCTTCTGTCGTTTGGGCATATTGTTCTTCCCTGCTCCCCCAGGCATTGGCATTGATGATAACTTTATAACGCCACAAAGTTCGGCACAAACCTCAGCTGTTACGTCTATAGCACAATAATTTATCGACTGTTTCACTTCATTTGGGTGAAGTTTTCTCGATTTGACGCTTTTATGTTACTTGAACAAGAAGCAACAGAAGTATCTAGGTATATTGATTGACAATGAACTTCTGCTATTCTGTTGTACGCTCATGACATTGTGTTGATTGCCGAGAAAGGGTTTAATCGCAAAACATGCCGAATCCTCATGAGTTTGGCGGTGTAGTAAATGGAGACCTGTCGTTAATAGCGAAAACACAGATTATAGCTACTCTTAGAAAGCACGAATAGCAGAGCAGTGATATATTTTCAGTGTGGATCAGTGCCTTATCGATCTATATTGATAATAGACTGAAAGATCTAGACTCAAAATAACCGACATAACGAAAATTCAGAGTGACAAAGAAGAGGCCAGCAAGCAGAATTAAGAAAACAGAATATTAGACGATAGATAGAGACGTTCACATAGAATATACATTGAATGAAATAAAGGAACGCAGAGAAAGGGAAGAGATCAGCGGCGCACACTATTACCAAATCAGTATGCATTTGAAATCTGCCCAAACACTTCTTTTGAAAGATTTACCGAACTTGCATCGAGGTGCCTGACAGGTGGGTGATTTTATTAGCGAATATGAAATTAAAGAAATGTATATGGGTATTTGGCAAATATTCTTTCTTGTAGGGCTTCAAGGTGCCTTTCGTCGATGTTTAAGCATGCACGCATCACACACAGCCAGGTTTAGCGTATCACTTGATAGGTGGCAGCGCAACAAAAATGATCTGGTGACACACTTCAAAGCGTGAGTTATGGCGTGTCATGGTGAAAGGAGGAGCAACCGCCGCGGAGGCTGACAGAAACTCCCCTGCTAGGTTATGGACGATAAGATCGCCCGAGAAGAGTCGATTTGCCCAGTATATAACACGACTAGGTGGCCACCTAAAAGCCAACAGGAAGAGAGGTTATTATTATTACTAGCTACATTTCGCCATGCCGAGCAGATCGGCTGCTTGACGTGGCCAGCAATTATAAAACCTTCAAACAGATCACAGTCGCCTCTCAGAGGGAACAAGTGGCCAGCACGTGATGATTATCCAGAGGTCACAGCAATTAATGGTTCAGCACGGTTGACCATACCAGTGGCTAGGAAGCCCTCCTTCTATTTTCTAGGAGATATTGAAGCCCATTACTGGATGCGGAGATTCGTGGTGATGACACCATCCCGACCTGAGATAAAAGGGTGAGACTGTTTCTGGACACCACCCAGTAAGCAAACACCAGGCACAGAATAGTCTTCATGGGACTGGTTTCTGTAAAGTGCGAGTTATTTGCAGGAGTTGGGCGGAATAACTGCGTGTGACATTTCATCACTGCGCAAGCGATTGATGTCTAGAGTTGGGAATTGAGGAGTCAATACTGATAGAATGAACAATCATAGTGAAGAAGCGTAACATTAATAAAGTTTAACACGAAAAATATTTATATTGGCGGGAATGAAGGAAACGAGACGCACCGTGGTAAGGAAAGGTGTTTTACTTATTTTTGTCCATTTGAGAGAATAGAGAGGCAACAGCAGCAAGACGCTGCAGCCCGCTGATTCGACAGGTCGGGAAGCAGAGATATAAGAAATGGGATTACACGGATCAAGATCTTACGACCCCATAGGGGGTAGGGGGAATCAGGCAACTACTTGGAATGCATGGGCGTTGGCCGCGCAGGTTATCAGAGACGCAGCCAAAGCCTCCACTTGACGATGGGACACCCCAGTAATACACGCCCCATCAATATATGCAGTGACAGGCTGCCCTAGCTAACAAGTGATGGCAAGGCTCAACGCTGAGGAGTAGGCGAAATCCCGAGTAACATATGTTAGTCAGGAAGACACTGCGCCATTAGGGAAAATTTCACCACCTGATGATAGATTATGTGGAGAGATTGAACTAATGAACAAAGTGGCATGCACATGCCAGCGGTGGTGGATAGCTTAGTCGGGCAGATAGCTTATTGACGGCAAAGCTTAGGACGTAGAGCCGTTCGGAGAGGGCAGCGTGTGGCAGCCAGTTCAGGATATTCTATGAATGTTCCACCAGATCATGCGCGCGAGTGCGCTCACTATCAATGCTATATCAATATTTTTCTCCTGATTCAAGTCATAAAGAGATGCAGAAAGGATAAACTATTATGGCGGTCAGAAATGAGACACGCCAACACACACACAATAAAGGAAACAGTCGCAGCGCGGTGACCGAACACGTTAAAATACATTGTAGAAATAGCTTAAGTGGTTAAACATTTGAAAGCGGAACGCTGGGAAACATGTATAGGCATGGCATTGGCACAGTGAGGTTGCAGCCAGCCAGGCTTTAAATTTCCAATATCCGGCTTTCAATGAAAGATACACAAAATACAGTTGTTGTTTCTGGTTACAGTGGGCTCAACAGACGGGGGGAGCGCAGACGCCGAGGTGAAGGGGCTCACGCCTGCTGCCCGAATTGTCGGACGGAGCCGCTCGACGCCAAGGTGGTGAGCCATCAGAAGATAATATCCAATAGGACTCCAACAGTATCGGCACAGAGAGAAACTCGTTGGGAGGGGACCATTGCTCAGCCGTTTGGGAACTCACTTCTTAGTACGGTGTGAGAGGCGTTAACGGGAGTGCTGAATTCATTGATTCTTTCGCAGTAACTGGGGGAGGATCCTCAGCCTGCCGGTTATGCGGGCATAGTTTCGATAGAGAGCTGTTGTCTTATAGTAGTATCCATATGCTGTACATCATGGTTGACTTCCTTCTCTGTAATGACTTCATGCAGAATACCTGGGAAATGATGAAAACATTTACCGAATACATTACGCTGAAATGAATCAGCGAGGAACACGCCACAGGAAGCTGATGCTCACTATGGCAGCGATTGACACACACAGTTATCCACACCCATGCGAAAACATACGTAACGAAGTAGTAGCGTCACTTCTCGACCATATTTGGTGGCTTTATCACAAAAGAGAATTATGAAAAAGAGAAGACATTACCTTACTTGGCATTATAGACCCCTTACGTGGTTCAAATTTCGCTGGTTTTACATCTCGTACCATGCATGAGAAGCACAGCGATGCTTGTAATAATGATGCATCGTTGTGATCACCCAAACAAGCAGAGCTGAAAGAATGCCAGACTCGAGGGTCAGTTTTGATTACTCCTGCAGTGGCAGCAGGCGCCTGAGCCATAGCGAAGATTTAGCTGCGGTCAGTGGAGGGCCACACGATGCATGAACAACAAGGGTACGCGATATGCCCCCGGCAATACGCCTCGCAGCAAAGCTGAGCCCGACTAAATGCGCGGCAACGCTGCCGGGGCCAACGGGTTTAGCGGCGCGAAGAAGCAACATGTCACTCAGGAATTGCCGAGCCATTTCACTGTCATCCGTCGCATGCGAGCCGACCAGGCCTATTCTGTTTGCCGCGGTTTAGGCGACCAGACCTGCAAGTCACAGAGGTGATTTTCGAGAAAGCTAGGACAGTAGGGGGTAGAGTCAGACTTCAGCCAGACGAGCAAAGCATTGCCATTATTCGCACGGCCGGGAATATCGCTGTGGCCAGTTGTGGCCGCTTTTTACGGAAGCGCCGCATGAAGGCACAGACACACTGTTTCCGTGACGAAATAGACGACGTTAACTGCAGATAATCGCCAGTGATGGTGCATCATGACAAACATAAATAGTGCCCGTAGATATGCAGTGACATTTGCCGAACACTTGAGCAGGCGCACATCACAGGCTCAAATACTTAACATTGAGAAGCAGCCCAATGTGGGGCCTGAGCTGAGTTCACGACCTCTCAGGCAGCTCTAATTACCTGCCTATCAGTATATGATCGAGTCCGAGACTTGAAGTTGGGATCAAAGCTCACCTCACCATTTGAACGAACAGAATTTCCATCTTGTCAGATGGGGTTGAAACAAAGACGCTCTCGGGTCACGAAGTTTAGCTCGCCAAGCTGTTTGCTAGCAGAGGACAGACAATCCCACATTGCATTGTTTGGTCTTACAGAGACTTGTATATGAAGATACTTGCTTGTAGCAGCTTGTTACACAAGCATATTGTTCATAGGATCACTGGCACAGGCCACGAATAAAGCAAGGGGCAAAATGTATTCCTCAGAGCATTAGTTGTTAAGTTAAACAATTTACTAAAGGCATAATACACAGTTGGGGCAACCAAGGCCGGCCATAGTTTGCCAGGCCGCATGCCGTCGCAGCCAATTGGCTTGTCTAAGTTCCGGTGCATGTTTGTACCAAGATTTGAACAGTACCACCATCCTTTGACACCCACAATGGGAAAGAATGAAAGGCTGGGGCGCTGAAGCCCGCTCCTCTGACGTCAGGAAATAGGGCCAACTCCTCCGCGATGAATGATGAGATTGTGTCGCGCACGAGCAAGCACCAAAGAAATTGCCGAAAATGTGTTACATGTTTACCAGACTCGACCACGTTGCGCTTAGCAGCTCAGTTCTGCCAACACTTCTTCTCGCTTTCAGTCTACAGCTCACATAAAATAAAAACAGAATAGTAAATCATTTGCAACAAACAAAGAGTCTGTCGATAATACTTATTAATAAGGTAGCTGCTTCAATCAATACTGCTGCTACAGTATCTTTCTTCGACATAAAATAAAATTGAATAAAACTATCTGAAAACAAACAAAAAATACCATTGCCGGCGCTCATATGATTTTGTTTTCACGCTTTTGCCTCACCCCGTGGCGCGGTGCCAAGTGTCATAGCTACCGCGCATAAGCCTTGTGACCTGTCCTCTCTCAGTTACGGCGCCAGCTTGATTCGGTCTTCGCAGAACCGCCGGCACACCGATGACTTCGCCGAAATCCTCGATGACTCTTCGCAGTCGCTGGCAGTTCAACATACGACGCCATGACGGCGATCCGCCAGCGCTTGCGGCACGATGAGAGGCTGTGGCCGGTGCCGATTGCTCGCCGCTGGTGGAGCTTATTGCCAAAACGACCAATAATGGTGCCTGACAGCTGGTTCAGCTGCCTGAAGGGAGGGGACGAGTGATACGAATCAGCATTTTTTGCAGTGCCAATACATTGTCTTAAACAATATATGACAATAGTATCGCCAAATAGATTAACGAGTAGAATGCTTAGTCGAAGAACACGGTTCCATGACTACTTACGCTTATGCCCACATGTCACGCTTCATTCATGTCTTGGATTCTACCATGTTACGTTTCTGCCGTCATACACTTTCAGTTCTTTTCTTGCAGATCTGTACCATGCTTTCTTCTCTTCTTCGCCACGCCACGCTTCATTGTTTCCTGTTCGATTACTTGGTTTATTAACTAGATAGGCCTATTGTTTCTGCTACATTTATTGGCAATTTGCCAATGCTGAGATTTATTATCCAATTACGTACCATGTCACTTACTAATCATTAACGTTAAAGTCAGGATAGATAATATTAACTGTTTACTAATTATCTAGTTACCTTGTCATGCTCTTTCTCAGCTGTTTCTCTGCTCGCCACTCAAGCCAAGTGTCCGCACTGTTCACTCCACATGTTCAGTGTTTGTCGTTTCTTTAAATTGTTGCCTACATAGATCTTGAGCGACTAAGTTCACTTCTTTTAAAGATGATTCGCGACCGACAGCCACGCCTGTTGCTACACATCACCAGACCATCGCTTTATGCCGCAACTTGAGCCTGATCACAGCGAGCAGACTTCTCGCCCACTTCATCGCTCCCGACTACGAAGTTTCAACATCGTCTCCTTTCTCACTTCCGTCTTCCGACAGTTATTCTGTTTATTTTATCTTGCATGGTTTACTGAAATGAGATTTTCCTCCTGGGTACGTATTCCAGTTACTGGCTTGATGCCTGGGTTATCGAATTTGCTTCGTTTGACCACGCCTCCGAACATTGTTTTGTTGAATTTTTTATGTCTTTTATTTCATAAGTCATTGTGCCTTCTGAGTCGCAGATAACTAATACACTGCCTCAGAATACTCGTTAACATGACTTCTTACCGTCGCCATACCGACGCTTCCAGCAACATCGCTCAGCAGCAGCCAGGCCCTCGGCCTTCGCCAGGAGATGAGGTGCGCCGAGATGAGAGACAGCCATCGCTGCCCAGCCGATTACTGGAATGGGCTAGTTAAGCGCTTTGCACTACCTTCACCTTCATCGGAATTCGGCACTCGGGAGTCACAACGCCGATTCGGGCGAGAATCGAGAGACGGTCGCTCAGCCATAGGCAGATTGGCAGCTCAACCGCGACTCCACGACGGACCGCCGATCGCCACGACGGGGCCGTCAGATTTGACCGCTACGCTGTCGGGAAACCGGTCGCGAGCTTCAGCTCGCCGGAGAGTATCCGCAAAGACGCATTCAGTGACCAAGAAGCTAGTTGCCGACGCCGCCAAGGTAGGAATGTCATGACCACACACAGACGGTGAGTCAAGCAAGCGTTAATAACTGGACGACGCGTTTCGAAGGACGGCTGGGCCAGTCTAAACGGCGCACTTCCAGGATGGTTGGAAAGATCAGAAATCGACACTCAGCCGACTACTGCCTACCGCCACGACGGCAGACAGTTCACCGCGCCCAGGTCTTTACTCCGAGGAGACAGTTGAGGAGTCGAGTTCATGGATCTTTCCGCACGCCGGCATGGAGAGTCCGCTCCTGAGAACGAGCCGCCGGAAGAAGATCGCCGCTTCACCGTGGGAAAGCCGCAGCCAGCGAGGCCCGACCATCCGCGATGCTCCTTTGCTTGATCAGAGACTGTTAGAGTTTATTTTCGCCCATCAAACATCATGCTTCAGGGAGAGCGATTCAGATTAACGCATGTGATGACGCCACTATTGACGGCGATGGGCCGGGCGAACTGAACATTCCCATCTCGCTGCGCCATTACTCGAGAGTGCTCGATTTTGATGGAAAGACGCTTGCCGCATGATCCTGTCTATTTGATCATTTCAGGTAACTATCATAGGATTTAATTTGATTGTTCACGCCCAACTATTCGCTTATTCTGGGTTGTCAAACACAATTCGTTATCGATTGGAAAGTTTAAGTCAGAGCCCAAAGCCTGCCGCGAGGAAACAATATCTCAGCCTAATTCACTTGTTGAGAGCGATTTACCCACTTCAAAGTCCTCGCCTCTCAGAATGTGCCTCACTCTCTACTTCACGTTCTTCAAGACGCAGGCACAGATTTCTTCCTCGACTGCGCCGATCGCTGCTGCCTGTTCCACACTTCTCTTCGCCGCTTATTTCTCTGATATCAGAGAATGCCATGGAGAAATACATCGTCTTTATTCGCTCTCCTTCACGTGTAGCCGTACTTTTCTACAGAAGAAAAAGACGGCTTTTTTGCCGCACGACGATAGGAACTCAACACATCACGGGTGTCGCGTTCACGTTGATTCTGCCACCAGCCCTTGATTTACGCAACGCCAGCCACCTGGAGTTCGCATTCGCAAGGACACCGGAAGACAGCATTCACCTTCTGACACGGAAGATGTCTCGCCATGCCGCCCATGCCATTCGCCGTTCTTCTCCAGGCGCTTGGGCCACGACGCCCCGCGGCCGGTCGACGCATTGCTCACTTTGATGATATTTTGATTATCAACACAACAAGGAACATGATTCCATGCGGCAGTCGCGACCTTTTGGAGAACAACTGCTTGTTAAAGCTGAGAAATGTGCTTCACACTGATCGTCGAAGCTTGGTTATCTGGAGAAGGATATCAGGGCGATCTCAAGAAAGAAGTCACGACTGCCCACACTATTACTCGAAACATCGCCAACGCTTCTGGATTCGCCATGATCGAGAACATCAGGAATCCACAGCCAGCCTTCTTCCACCAAGCTCACCATCGCCACGCCACCTGAGCGAAGCCCAGCGAGCGGCGTTTTCAGATTAAGAAGATGTCTCCTTCCGCACCCATATCCACCACCGTCAGCCGGAGACGGGCCGACTTCCGCGGGATTGCTTCAGGCCTCTCTTCTTCGACACCGCTTCATCTACGCAAGTTTTCTGAAAGCCACCGCCAGAAAGAAATATGACGGTAAATCGAGAACCCTTCAGCTGAATGACACTGAGAGTGATAAAGCCAGCGAGTCCAGAAACGCCATTTGCAGGGATCGATCACAAGAATTTGGCTATCTTTCGCATCGCCAGCTGATCGAATCCGGCCACAGGTAAGCATTACCCGCATTCACCTTTTCACGACCTACGCTTCGGTTCGCACAATGTCAAGCTTCGTCCTCGCAGTTTGACATCAGCTCGAAGCGAGGCGCCCGAGAATCCTTTCTCACCCCGCACCGAGCTATCGCAGATCCAGCGCTCTGTTTGCGAAGCCTGACCCTTGCGTCTACGCAAACGCTTTGATGCCGCCGCTCGACACAGGTTCTTCACCGGGCTCATTCACTTTCACATCCTGCCGCCATTCTGCTGCTCCCGCTATGTTCTGCGGAACCCGATGATTCGTCGCCATCAGCTGCATGTACACCATGCCTTCACCAGCCCTGCTGACTGCCTGGGTTCCTCGCGCTCAGCCCAGTCGGTTTCGAGTCACATCGCGATTTCGCCGTCGCACCCTTCGAGTAATATCATCCTCTGCCAGGATGTTCAGCAAGGCGTTAACATTATCTTCGCCTGCTTATCAATGCTTCAAGATTGCCTTATCGTGAAGCCGACATTGTTCCCGACGAACTCAGTTCATCTCTCAAGTTCGGAAGCATGGCTTGAGCACTCGCTAGTCTTCTCTTCAGATAATATCAGTCTTAATAACAGATCGGGAGAATAACCAGGACGAGCTGCCACGCCGCCAAGAACCTCGCTGATGAGAAGACGTCATTTCGGGCAACACACACGCCAGCCGCAGCCGCCATCGCAACTCACGATCTTCTCGCCAACCACCGCTTCCGATCACAAAGTTGATTGACGTAGCCTCTTTCATTTCCACATGCGGCAAGAATCTCAAGATCTGAAGGACGCCAGGCGCCAGGTTGACGGCAGATTTGAATGCCGGCCGCGACGCCATCACACACCAGCCCCAAAGTTTGTGTTGTGGCTAACTGCCTGGCTTCATTGCACATCTTTCACAAACTACCTCTCATAAACATAACTCCTGACCAAGACCATAGCACATCAACCCTTCCTCTGTTAAATTGAACACAGCCTGCCTCTTACATTCATCTCTGCTGCCTCCATGCCTTCTGCATAAGCTTCCAGCTTATCACCTCATTTAACCGATCTTCATCACTCCTTCCTCGATCATTGATAATCATCTCATGATATCGTCAAGAATCGTTGATTATCGCGAAGAGGGGTCGCGGAAAATTAATACCCGGTTGATCGTAGGGTTCAGAAATGCCTTCGTCGCCTTCAGTTCATTTTTGGACCTGCCGATCAAGGATTATCGCGATCACCAGATAAGCCAGCGAGATCGCCAGGTCGTTAGGGGCACATGTCTCCACGATTACGCCTATATTCATATCACGCCATTTCATAACGCGGATTCAGCCAGTTACGCTTACCATAGTCAGTCATGATATCTTTTCACATTTTTCGCAGATCTGTGCTTCATGCCTTCTCGCCACGCCACGCTTCTTTGTTGCAGCTTCTCTCGCTGATTACTAATTTCATTAACGACAGATAGTTTATTGTTCTTGTTACATTTATTTGGTAACTCTAATTGTTAATGTGCTGGAGATTTGTTAACTGACTACGTGTGTTCATGTCAATTTACTATCTATTGAACGCCAGGTCAGATAGATATCGTCCATTTACTATCTTGTTATCTAACATGTTTTTGCCGCTTCACTAAAGCAGCAAATGCACTGTTCACACCTCCACTAGTCAGTGCTTTAACACGCCTGGCGAATTGTTGCCTATATCTTAGCAGCACCTTGAGCATTAGCCCAAGTCTGATTTGTTACTTATTCAAGCCTGTTTTCTGACCATTGTTACAGCCCGCGAAGACATCGTTCGTTGAGACTCCACCGGGAGCTTGAATGTCGCCAGCACCGCCGAGTAGTGACTGTCTACTCTCTGTATCGCCCCGACTGAGAAGTCGCCTGGTCGTCTTCGCATTTTTCTGTCTCCGCTGACAGCTACTTGTTTATTTGACTCGCATATTTGGTCGAGTTCGAGACTGCGCCTTCTTCTTCTTCGGCATTGCATATTACTGGCTTGATTTGGTCGAATGCGCCGTTGATCGACGTTTCTGAACATTATCAGTTTGGCGGTCTTTATTTTTAATGTCATTACAGTCGCAGTATTTCTCGGTCTGGGTCTCCCTCAGCGCACTGGTCCTATATTTAAGCACACAGAGTGAGCAAGTTTATTGCAAAGAATATATCGGTGTTGCGCAGGCACGGACGAATGAGTAATGATTCATGATTTAGCTTATTGTCAATACACAGGTTCTATTTATTATAGCGAGCATTTATTGTACCGTAAGCGATTTAAAGAATGACATGCCATGCCTTTTGCAACAAACTGAATAAATATATTTCATATCACCTGTGTCTGTAGATGTGGAAAGCCATAGTAGATCAAGCAAAGTTGGTAGATTCAGGAATTAAATCGTCGCAAAGCATCTATTAGATGTTGAGCGTGCCTCGGCATGAAAGTTCGAACGATTCAACATCTGCATGTGTCACTTCACATTCTGTACATGTTCTCTTGTACTGGCCAGCCTTCTTCTGGGACCTGAGGCATTCGCAGCAGGTCGCGACCGATGCGACCATTGGTCAGATTGTGGCCAGATGGACGCCTTTCTGGAAACCACCAGTTTGGTCGTATATCAGCCAGCGCATGGTCACATTTACGAAGCAGCATCTGTTGATTTGGACAGATGCTCGGGCCTGCATCCTTCTTTCACAGCCCTTTATTTAACCACCAATTACATGGTGTTCAGTTACGCTTGGATACCCTTCACGCTCCCGTAAAGATATTACGACAGCAGGCCGCCATACAGCTGAGCGTCGTCAGTTGATTTGATTATTGTCCTGCTGGCTGAGCTGTAAAAAGAGTAAACAGAGCATTGACCTCAACCACGCCAAATCCAAATCGTCACGCCAGAAAGCGATACTCGAACAGAGAGTCGGCGGCCCGTTGATATCTGAAATTATTCTTTTCATTTTTCAGTTGTCTTGCAGATTTTCAGCAACAGTACAACGTTAAACTCAATGCAGTAAGTGACATCATACTCCAGAGAAGCTGAAGGAGATATACGCTTTTTCTGCAAAACCTAATCAAACTTGAAAAGTGCAGACTGTGCATAAAAGAAAATTACGCCCAGTTGAACATTCTCATCAACAGTTACTTGCCGTCATAATTACTTATCAACTAAAAATACGTTATGCCGTTGTTATCAGATGTTGTCTCCAAATATCGTAGCGTTCGTAGCACCGCGGGCGCCAGCAGCGAAGCCACGACCGTGCCACGCCGTCTGTCAAACGGTGTTGACCAAATGGCTTGAATATCGCGATTCAGCCAGCTGTTAACGCTAAGAGCTGCCACATCATTACTCGCACTTGTCACCGGCGTAGAATGTCAGCATAGCACAAATACGAATGTCACGCCGTTGTTAACAGTTACTAATCGTCAACGCAACGTTATATAGTTCACTGCTTTTGTTTCTTTGACCATTGTAATATAATAAAGTGAATAAAAGACCCACCAGCTTCGTTTCCATCACCAGTGATTCACTTACTGGTGATATCTGTGGCTGTCCTCGATCTGTTTGCACATTGCGATAATTGTGATATCCCGGAGACACCTTCAGTCTATGTGTGCCTTCAACGAAATGATCGAAATTCTTCGTCGCTATTTCCCGTACTGACAGGAGAGCAGTTGTCCACAGCTGGCATGCTGCTTGCTTGATTACTTGACAACAATTATAGTTGTCCACGTGCTGCAGCATCTGGGCTAGTGCTGGGGCTGAGCCGGTAAGCACCACAGCACCTGAATGGAAAACGCACCTCTTCTTCTCAGAAGAGCACCACTGTGCTTCCCCATCAACATTTCATCCGGTGCCCAGGCCAATGATGCGATATTTGTTATTTCTCGCGATACTCAATTACTTCTTGTCGGGCTTATATCGAGTGCACATCACTGCCCAGAAAATGACGTTCGGTCCTTCCTTTTATTTCAATCCTGACATAGATAATCAGCTTTCTGTTCACAGTGATTTACCGCTCATCAATGATATTCAATGAAAGTCACTCTTTGCTTCATTCAGTTGTTTTCACCACGCCAGCACTTCCATGCTATTAATTACTGCTGTAGCCACATCGAACCGAAGCTTAATCAAGCTTCAGCAGGTCGTCATCCGCCGATATGCTTACGCCGTTTGGCCATGTGAAATACGACTGTAGCTAAGACACAGCTTGTTGACGCTTCAGCCTTCACAGCGGCCATGTTTGCTTGTTGTGTTGTTGATCACGATACGCGGGTCACCGCACTGACCGCGCCTGCGAGAAGCCGAGATTTATATCGCCGTTCTCTGGTGAACGACGTTGGCGCGTGAGCAAAACATTCTTTCTTCATCTATATCAGTCAGCATCTTCAGCCAGGAATTTGCTTTTTCATTTCGCTCGAACGCCGACATTTTTGTCGCTGGTTAAAGCCACGTATCAGTGGAACGCTGCGATTGTGATCATATCAGACTTCATCATCACATTGCCGTTAGCGCCTCCGTTGGGTTTCAGAAAATACTTCTTAAGGGTTGCTGTTTGCCACGCCTGATCTTTCACGCTGCAGCTGACGCCGCTATGGTTGTTAGGGAGGCTACGGCATTAACCAGCTGCTGACGCTGATCGATAGACGCACGGTCGAAATAATAACGATACAACGAGTCGAGGGTTGTTTGCATGATACATCTGTTGTGTCGAAGATTCATTTTTAATAGAAGATAGTGGAAATACATTTTTAGCCTGTTTAATACAATTTCAAATTGTGTTAGAGGAATTATTTTTTGTCGATATTATATCTGAGGAGATTTAAATATGTCGATTTTCTCAACAGATTTTCTCGCAGGGTCTAATTTATCGATAATGAAACTCTGTTGTTAGTTGTTGCTAATCATAGTTGCTAGTTGTTGATATGGAATAAAGACGCTGATATTTTTATTCACCATATTGCATTTACTGATAGGATTTTTGTTATTTTATTTCTATGTAAGCAATGTTATGTTGTTTGGTTTGCTTTTCAATGCTCAGACTTGCTTCTTTTTGTGGGCATTTCTGATTAGCCTGCAGATATACCGCTGCTTCATATGTTAATATTTTTCGTCTGAACTTATAGTCCATTGCCGGGAGCCTGGCTTTTATTGTTACCCTGCATTTTTGGATCAGTAAGAAATACTGCTTCCTCAACCATGTACGTACGCAGTATTAAATCCATATTTTCTTGAATAATGTACCAGGGTTCAGCACTGGTAATCTCTAGTTAATATCAATATCGGTCAATATTCTCTTCTCAATATAAATTTTTGGCAGCTTATGAAATATGACACGAGTGTGTGTACACTTTTCAAAGATGTGCATGTTAGCATTCTTTAGTTGTTTCAAAGAAATAGAACACGTTTATCGGGAATATATATAAAGCCTTGTTAGTGACGCGATCATTTTCGGGTGAATAAAATTATTTATTTGGAATAAATGTGTTCTGAAAGTTCAACAGTTTTGTCACTTCTGGCATGGAACATATTTTCAATAAAGTAACTTTGGGGAGTTTATAAATATTATGTTTTCAAAGCTGTTGTTAGCCATGCAAGCTGCTAGCATTCTTATTGTGTTATGTGCTGGAATATCAATCATCTATTTTCAGTGCCTTCACATTGCCTGAGGAATTCTCCACCATCCTGAAAAACATTTCAAAGCAATAGTGACTTTTTAGATCGCTATTGTTTTTTAGTTAAGAAGTCACGGAGTTAACATGTTTAGTAAGATCGTGGAAGGACATGGACCGAGTGCAGAGCTGTCATGCGTGTGTGTGTGTGCGCGCGCGCAGAGAAATTGTGTTCATGATCAGCTCATTCATTCAGACTCACAGTATTGGTGTATTTTTCTAGGATGTTGAATCGAGCCACATGAGACTTCAGAGATAAGCATTGTCACCAGAATAATAGTTGCCTTGCCAATCTCATGGGGGACATTTGCTTGTCACAGCAACAATGGTACAGGAGTGAAAAGAACACACAAGACATGTTGCGACATAACAACATACTGATAATAAATATATTAAAAACCAGAGCAGTTCCAGTTAAAGCCATACAGACATACAGACATCATAGCATATCGAATACCAGATGCCAAATACAATACTTAATTAAAAAAAGAATAATAATACTGGAGGTGGTGTAGTCCACCAGATATTAGCGCTTTCAGAAGCCTGACCGCAACAGCATAAATATCAATGTTATTTGTCAATGTTTTTCTTCTTCTTCTTTTGTTACTCACTATCGATAAGTAATGCTTGTACTTAAATGGTTGGCGGATGAACACTGTTATGTTCGTAATAAAATTATTTTATTGACCACAAACAGCTTGTGCTCTTGTACATTCCCAACATAAGGCATGCCATGAGTTAAGATTAAACAATAAGGTTGAGATGATACACCTGCAAACAAAATACTGTGGTCACTAATAAATATGGTTGTTTATCGAAGACGGGTGTTTTGTAAAAATAAAGATATTGAAGTTATAACGAAGAAGATATCACTGGTTGTATGCATAAACATCAATTATTGGTCTCTGAACAATATGATCATGTTGGCGTATTTACAGAGAAAGACGTATTTGTGATTTTGATGAATTGTATAAATTGAACTTTGGAATTTGAAAATGTCATTTTTACTGATTTAATTCAGAAAAACTCTCAAGAAAATTGTAAAATACTTTTAGAAGTATCAGTGGAGTTTGCAGAGAAAACACCGGCTTGGTTTTCAGGCATAAAAACAAGTATTAAAGCACATCGCTTCCGGAACGATACAAATGACATACAGCGACGCCACGCCAGAAACCCTTCCTCGCTAACTTCGCTATTTTCATTATTTTGTAAGCGACGACGCCACTTGCTTCGTATTCTGAAGAATGCGGCAGCAGTCAGCGCAGGGCCCTGCCTCTTCCCAGTGCCTTCACCACAACAGTGCCCCTACCGCGGCAGCAAAACAGCTTCAGTTCGATGACACGGCCAAACCCCCGTTCGCCAGCCGACGATCAGACCCACACAGAAAGTCATTTTGGGCCACCAGGTCAGGTTTGTCAGGGGCAGATTTATTCGAGAGTGGAAGCCCCGCGCCGAGACGTTGCCATCGCCACGACGGCGCCGCTTGTTGCCCATATGAGCGCAACAGATTTACCACCGATAAAACAAAAAATTTCTCCTCGATTTTTATTACTTCTAAATGGCCCGCGCGAGGCTGCCATTTGCGACAAATGATAAAGTTGCCGCTTCTGTGTTCCCGATGACTGAGTTGGCAACCGTGATGTGTCGAAGAAGCGGTCTATTTATCTGCCCTGCGAACCGGAGCGGCAGAGTTGATCGAAGGCGATCAACAGCTGAGGTTCCCGGTACGCGCAACGTTGCCATGTTGCCTCGCAGAAGATGCTTCCAACAGTTTCAGTCGCTTGTTCAGTACGCATCAAATAAGGGTCCCTAAAGCGCCGACTAACGGAAAACGCCACATTCGCACGGTGACACGTCAGAAACGCACGTAGCGGCTTGTTTCAACTGCTGAAAGAGTCGCCACTATTGCCCCGACGCAATGAGTTCGACAATCGGGTGAACCCAAACGCCAGACCCACGCGATTGAACGCCGAGTTGCTCGTTATGGACGCCAGCGTATTAGCCTCGCCAACGCGCGGTTCATCACTGAGCTTGTTGCGTAACTGACGAGGCAACGGGTTCATTTCAGATCCACATAACGCATCAAATCACGAGGATCGATAACGATGCCAGCGAGCTAGCCAGAACTTTTAGCCTGCTGACACAGCAAAGTACTGCCTGTCGTTTAACATCGCAACATGCCAGCTTCCAGACAATATTTTTATTTGCGGCTCGATGGGATAGGGTTGTGTAAAACCCCAAACACGCTGCCATCGCACCACGCCTGGAGCGATCATTATCACGCGAGCGGGGCGTATAGCCGGGAGACTGTAGCTGCACGCTGCACTTCGATCAGGAGCTTGGCCGCAGTTACCTGCTCGCATCCACCGCCTGATCACGCCTGTCTGGCGGATCGCGAAAGACAAGTCAGTCACGACGTTAACGCCGCATTTCGCGACGCGTTGATGTTCGCAGAATCGAGCATAGTCGCCAACTGCCTGCTGATCGGCGACACGCCCCAACCACAGCCATAGCCAGCTGCGCTTGCAGCCCACAAGCCGTGAACGCGTGGCTCGAGGTGGAATCGAATGACGCACAGCTAAAGAAGGCGGAGCCGCGATCGAACGTGCTGTGGCTCGCTCAGCAGTGCTGGCGGTTGTGCTAAGCGGTTGGCCAAACCCTTTTCAACTGTTAAACATGCAACGCCACCGTGTGGAAAATCGATGATTCGTGGTTGAATTGGCGCACAAACCGCCAAGGCGTGTAAGAAGAGTAGCATTTCGTTATCACTCTTTCGTTTTAAAAAGATGTGACATCTTCGGCCGATCATCTCGACAGTTGTTTTGTTGCAACTTTTAAGGGCAAAGCGTACAGGGGCAAAGACATGAGGGAGCTTCCTGGGAAGAAAACGATGGCACATTTTACCATCGTTTATCTGGGGAGCCGGGCCACACGTTGCCCCTGTACGCCTGCCCTTAAAGGGGCTACAGCAAAGCAACTGGTAGTTGGTCGGCGAGATGTCGCATGCTTTTTTAAAACGAAGAGGCATTAGCGAATGCTACTCTTCACGCACCCTTGGCCGGACGTGCGGTTTCTGTAACCACGGATGCATCGGATTTTGCGGTTGGCGGGGTGCATGAACAGCTAGTTTGGGGTTTGGCAGCCGCTTGCTTTTAGCCGCCAGCTCCGTCCTGCTGAGTGCAATTACAGCACGTTCGATCACGAGCCCTTGCTCTTTATTTAGCTGTCGTCATTTTCGGTTCCTGCTCGAGGGGCACGTTCACGACCTTTGTAGACCACAAGCCTTTAGCCCTAGCTATGGCTATGGTTAAGGAGCCGTGGTCCGCCCGTCAGCAAAGGCAGTTGGCATTTGTCTCCGATTTCCACGGACATCCAGCACGCCGCAGGTAAGGACAACGTGGTGGCTGACTGTCTTTGCGGTCCATAGTGGACGCGGTCAATTTAGGGGTGGATTACGGGCAAATGGCTGCTGACCAGGCGTCTGATCCCGAAGTGCAGGCGTTACGCAGCGACTACAGGTCTGCAGCTGCAGGAGGTGAGTTTTGGTCCTTCATGCACCCCCACTCCTTTGTGATGTGTCCACCGAGTCGCCAGACCGGTGGTGCCGGTGGTTTGGCAGCGGCGTATTTTGAGGTTTTACACAACCTATCCCATCCGGGCCGCAAGGCGTCGCAAAAAGCTATTGTCTGAAGGTTTGTGTGGCATGGCCTGAAAAGGATGTTCGTGACTGGGTGAATGCTTTTAGCGTGTCAACGGGCTAAAGTTCACAAGCACACCAAGGCTCCTTAGCGCAGATTCCCTAGTCCCTGAAAGGCGGTTTGACCACGTTAATGTGGATCTAGTGGGGCCGTTGCCTCCGTCGCGGGGTTACACACACCTTTAACAATCGTAGATAGGACCACATTGGCCGGAGGTAATACCGCTGACGTCCACCACCACTGCTGAGGTGGCTCGGGCGTTTATTAGTCGTGGTCTCGCGTTTCGGGGTTCGGCCGATTTATCCTCCGACCGGGCTCAGTTTACGTCAGAGTTGTGGGCGCGATAACTCAGCAGTTGGGGGTGACGCTGCATTGGACTACGGCGTATCCCCACTCAGGCTAGCTAACGGGATGTGCGTAAGCGTTTTCACCGTTCGTTAAAGGTGTCCCTCCGCTGCACTGCAGGGGACCCTTGGTTTGATACGCTCCGTGGGTCTTACTGGGTCTTAGGACGGCCCCTAAGGCTGATTTAGGAGCATCTTCTGCGGAGCTAGTTTATGGGCAACCGTTGCACGTACCAGGGGAGTTTCTACCTAGCTGTTCGGTGCCTTGGTCAGCTACGCGCCAGCTCCCGGTTCTGCGGGACGGTCTGAAATCGTTCGCCCCTGTGCCCTCGACACATCACGGTTTGCCCGGCTCCCACGTTCATCCAGGTTTGGGGGGCGCGCTTTGTGTTTGTGCGCCAAGATAAGCATCGTGGCCCTTTGCAGCCTCCTTACGAGGGACCATTTTGTAGTAAAGTCCGGGGAGAAATTTTTTGTTTTAGATATCGGTGGTAGGTCTGACCGCATTACTGTAGACCGCTTAAACCGGCGCACGTCGATTTTAGATTCGCCGGTAGAGGTCGCTTTGTCCTCCGCGCAGAGGTCGCCCTCCCGCTCAGGTCGAGAAATCCTGCCCCTGACTTAAACCTGACCCTGGTGACAGCCCTAAAACTGACTCTGGTATGGGTCCTGATCCGTCCGGGGCTGCGGGCAAGAAACTGGGGAGGTTTGGCCGTGTCATCCAGACCCCTAGGCGGTTTTGCTGCCACAGTAAATTCTGGGGGCCTTGTGTAGTGAGCACTGGGGGGAGAGAGGCAGAAATTCCCTGCGGCAACACGCCCACGTTCTCGGACTCACCTGACAGGTGACGTGTCAGCCGGGAAGTAGAGATAAGCGGGGTTTTAGCGAGGAGCGGGTTTTTCCTGGCGTGGCAGTCCGCTTGTATGTCCTTGCTGTCGTTTCCAGAGCGTGTGCTAATAAAAGTTGTTTTTTGCATTACCTGAAAACCAAGCCAGTTGTTTTTCTCTGCAAACTCCACACTGTTAAGATTGTTTTTCCTTCCCTTCTCTAAAGAGTATTTTTACAATTTTTCTTGAAGGTTTTCACAATTAAATCAATAAAAATGACATTTTTACCAAATTCCAAAAGTTCAATTTATACAATTCATCAAAATCTAAATGCAATCTTTCTCTGTAAAATGCATAACACTGATCATATTGATTTTCAAGAGTTAATGATTGATGAAATTGAACATACATTTAACCAATCAGTATCATAACATTTTTCGTTTATAACTCAATATACTTTATTTTTTACAAAACACCCAGTGTTTCGGTAGTGACTGCACTGTTTGGTGGTGACCACAGTATTTTGTTTGCAAGGTTGTATCATATTCCCTCAACCTTATTGTTTAATCTTAACTCATAACATGCCTTATGTTGGGAATATTGCAAACACAAATGTTTTGTGGTCAATAAAATAATTTTATTTTTGAAGACATAACAATTGTTCATCCATAACCATTTTAAAGTACAAACATTACTTATCAATGGAAAATAATTACCCAAGTGGGTTCAGTAAAAGAGAAGAAGAAAACATTGACAAAATAACATTGATATTATGCTGTTGCAGTCAGGCTTCTGAACGCTAACTATCTGGTGGATTTGCACTACCTCCAGTATTATTATTCTTTTTTTTAATTAAATTATTGTATTTAACATCTGGTATTCGATATACTATGATGTGTCCTGTATGTCTGTATAGCTGCTAGGTTTTTACTCTGGTTTTTAAATATATTTATTATCCAGTATGTTGTTATGTCCTGTATGTCTTGTGTGTTCTTTCACTCCTGTACCATTGTTGCTGTGACAAACCAAATGTCCCCCCGGGATTAATAAAGGCCATTCTATTCTATTCTGACTAATGTATCCTCGAAAGGTCTGTAACAAATAGATTCAACATCCTAAAGAAAAAAATACACCAGAAAGTGATATGCAGTTGAATCTGAATGAATGAACTGATCATGAACACAAATTTCATCTCTTGCGCGCGCGCGCGCACACACACACACACACACACACACCAAAACATCTATGCAAAGGTGTCATCATCTCTCACTCAGTCAAAAATGTCCGCTAGCCGCGATGCTACTTTTCGCTATGTTAAACTCCATTGACTTATGCTAAAAAATATTAGCGATCTAAAAGTCCGCTATTTTTTGCTTTTGGGGTCTTTCAGGATGGACGGAGGTCCCTCCAAGGCAATGGTAAGGAAACACTGAAAATAGATGATTGAACATTCCATTTTGCTAGCACAACTAAAGAATGCTAGCAAGCACATGGCTAGCAAACAGCTTTGAAAACATAATATTTTGCATAAAACCCCAAAAAGTTTACTTTATTGAAGAGAATATGTGTTCCATTCTTAAAGTGACAGGCTGATTTTCAGACTTTGGAACACATTTATTTCAAAATGAAATAAATTTTGTCACTACCGAAATGATCACGTCACTACCAAAACTTTACCATATGTTTCGGTAGTGACAATTCTAGCTAACTTTGAGCATAACTAAAGAATGCTAGCAAGCACATGGCTAGCATACACATCTTTGAAGAGGTGTACACACATAAAAACATTATATTTTGCATAAAACGCCAAAAAGTTTACTTAATTGAAGAGAATGTGTGTTCGGTGGTGACAATTCTTAAAGTTACACACCGATTTTCAGACTTTGGAACACATTTATTTCAAAAGTATGGGATTTAGCTACTTACCGTGCAGCCATGAGGGACAGGAGGCAGTGTCACTGCCTGGTCAAAAATGCAGGGGTGTGGCTAAAAACCAGGCTCAGCCAATGGACTATAAGTTCCAGACAGAGAAAGCAATGCTAACATATGAAACGCGAGTATCACGGGCTAATCATAAGAAATGCCTAAAAAGAAACAAGTCTGAGCCGACCGGAAAGCAAATTAAACAACATAACATTGCTTACATAGAAATAAAAATAGCAAATCTATCGAGAGTAAATGCAATATGGAGATTAGTAAAATATCAACGTCTTTGTGCATATCAATAACTAGCAACTAACGTTAGCAACAACTAACAACCAGAGTTTCCGTTATCCGGTAATTGCCGTTTTTTTACCGGGAAAATCTGTTGAAGTCCGACATATTTAAATCTCTCCGGTCATAATGTCGGTAAAAATAATTCCCTCTAAGCACAATTTGAATTGTATTAAAACAGGCTAAAATGTAATTTCCACATATCCTTCTATTAAAAATGAATCTTCATTTTTTTAATGAATATTAACGCTATAGGCTAGCCTATGCGATGGACAAAATAATCGTTACATTTGTTTCATTGTTGCGTCACTCTGATCAGCGTGCGCTCGGATTGAATGCCGTAGCCTCCTAACAACCATAACGGCAAACAGCGACGACCGAGAAAAGATCAGACATGGCCAAACAAGCAACCCTTAAGAAGTATTTTCTGAAACCAAGCAGGTTTAATAACAATAATGATGATGAGTCTGATATACAGTCTGAAGTCACGGAGACCGCTGATGCCGTGGCTCCAGCCGAGAAAAAGAAACAAAAATGTCGAGCGTTCAGGCCCGAATGGAAAAGCAAATTCCCTGGCTGAGGTGCGACATTATAGATGGGGAAGAAAGAATGTTTTGCTCACACTGCGAGAAAACGGGGAGGAAGAATGGATTCACCAGAGGAGCAACGAACATAAGAATCTCGGCTCTCACTGAGCACAGTCAGTGCAGTGACCACGATCGGCGGTCAATTTAACACAACAGCAAACCGCAATGAAAGGCCACTGTGAGAAGGCTAAGGAAACGTCCAACAAGAAGCTGTGCTCTTAGCTACAAGTCGTATTTCACATGGCCAAAAATGACATCGCATGTCATCAGTATGTGGGGTTGACTGACCTACTGAGAGCAGTTAAGGCTCATTTTTGTCGTGTGAGGGCATTTACCGGCACAGCGACTCCGTTGATAACATGGAAAAGGCACTGGAAGAGCGTTGTGGTGAAGCAGCTGGATGAAAAGCTAAAGGAGTGACTTCATTGGACTTATCATTGATGAGACGGTAAATATCACTGTGGACAAGAAGCTGATTATATATGTCAAGTTGGAAATAAAAGGAAGAGTTGAGACGTGTTTTCTGGGCAATTATGATGTGCACTCCGGGACCGCACGGTGTATATTTGACAAAGTGGTTGAGGTGCTCCGCGAGAGGAATGTAGAGCTGTCCCGCATCATTGGCCTGGGCTCGGATGGGGCCAGTGTAATGATGGGGAAGCGTGCTGGAGTTGGTGCTCTTCTGAAGAAAGAGAGTGCGTTTTCCATTCAGGTGCACTGTGGTGCCCACCGAGCTGCGCTGGCTGCGCTAGATGCTGCAAAAGCTGTGGACCAGGTAGGAGACTACAAGCGCACAATTGACCCTTCGCTAAACCACGCCCCCCTTAGTTATTGTTGCTAATTCTGTCAAGCTTTCAGAGCCAGCATGGCGCTACCGCTGTCGTTAACTGCTCTCCCTGGAGAAATTTTATCCAATTTTGGGAAAATAGACAAAGAGATTTCCGATAGAACCAGACAGAAGAGCCTACAGTATGCTTTCGAAGGTTATATCCAGGATATCACAATTACTCTGCAAAAACATTATGCCAAAAAAATTTGGATAGAAGGGATAGCCTACAGATCACAAAGTAAAAGTGAATCACCTGGTGATTGAGACAGAGGACAACGACATTAAGGAGCAACACTGTTCCTGTAAAGCTGGGTAGGTCTTTATTCACTTTATTCACTATTACAATAATTAAAAAGCAAAAGCAGTAGGCCTATATAACGTTACATTCAGTAGTAAGTTAGCTAGCATTAGCTAACTAACGTAACATTAGTAGCCTGTGCTGTAACGACATTACTCTGGTTAGCTCCACAGGTTTCTGCACCCATTGACAAAGTGCTGAAATAGTAATGATAGTAACATCTTAACGTTAGCAAGCTGGCTGGATCACGAATAACAAAGCTAACATTTAGTCTAACTTTACCAGCGTTGCAACCGGGCTGTATATCCAGACCGTATACGTTAGCGTCGCTGGCTAAGCTTGCTAGCGCCCACGGATAACTACGAACCTTCACGATAATTTAGGTTAACCAGCTAACATCTGATAACAACAGCATAACATTATTTTACGGTTGATAAGAGTAATTACTGACCTTGGAGCAAAGCTGTGCTTGTTGATCTTGGAGGTGTTCAACTGGGCATGAGGACGTCCACATAGCTTTATACACAGTCTACACTTTTCAGGATTTGATTTAGGTTTTGCAAAGGGAAAAAAACGTATATCTCCTTCAAACCTCTCTGGGTAACGAGTGTCACTGTTACACGTGCCCCAGGCACAACGTTTAACCATAATTTGCTAAAAATCTGCAAAACCAGCTCGAAAATGAAGAAAAATTCTAATTTTTGCGTGAAAGTCAACGGAGGGCAGCAAAAGACTGTCGGACTCTCTGTCGGAGTATGTAAAACACGGCGCTGTGATTGGCCAGTTTGCGTTTTGGGGCGTGGTTTAGCGAAGGGTCAATTGCCTCTGTTTACTCCTTTTACAAGCACTCAGCCAGCAGGACCAATCGCCTCCATCAACTGACAGCAGCGCTCAGCAATGAAGACATGACGAGCCTAAAGCAGCTGTCCGCTGGCTATCCTTGCACAGGGCAGTGGAGGGTATCAAACGTAACTGGCCTGCTCTGGTGATTGAGTTAAATAAAGAGGCTGTGGGAGGAAATGCCCAAGCCCAAGGCATCCTGGGTCAAATCCAGCCGTACTGCTTCATCGCCTTGACTCATGCACTGGCTGATGTGCTACCGGTGATGACCAAACTGAATTTGGTTTTCCAGAAAGACGACGTCAATCTGGCCACAATCTGACCAATGGTTCACGCATCAGTCGCGGCACTAACACAGTTACGAGATGCCTCAGGTCCAGAAGAAGAGAGGTTCCAGGCGGATTGCCAAGAAGGCATGTACAAGGATGTGAAAGTGACACATGCAGGTGACAGGTCCGTTCAGGCTTTCAAAAATGCCCGAGCACGCTACATTCAACATCTAATAGATGCTTTACCACGACCGATTCCCTGAAGATTCCCTGGATCTACTTAACTGCTTCGATGTCCTTCTGAACCCCTCCCGATACCCACAGACACAGGGTGGTAAGTAGAAGCCTATTTGATTTAGTTTGTTGCAAAAGGCATAGCATCATTCTTTAAATCCTTTTTGAACAACCTAAAATGCTCGCCTATGTCGCGAAATGTACGGCCTATCATATTAATAATAATAATCATGAATCATTACTCCGCTTCGTGTCGTGCCTATGCCGCAGCACAGCCGTGCCAATAACCACAATAAAGCACTCCCCTCTGTGTTATTGCTTAAAAATAACAGGATAACTGAGACGGGTGCGTGAGGTTGGACCGAAATGCACGACTCAGAGACAATGGCGTAAAATAAAGACCCAAGGGCTTTATTAGAGTAATGTTCAGGAGGCGTAGTCAAACAGAAGCAAATTCGATAACCGAAAAATCAAGCCAATAGCAAAATACAGTACCGAGGAGAAGGCAGTCTCGAACTCGGTAAACCATGCAAAGAATCCAAATAAACCAGAATAGCTGTCAGCGGGGCAGAGGTACAGGAGGACGGTAGGCAGGCTCGTAGTCAGGGACGGTGCAAGAGTCAAGACGAAGTCTGCTCCGGGGCAAAGGCACAAAAGACAGCAGGCAAAAACTCGTGGTCTAAACAGGCAGTGGTAACAAAGCGGCAGGCAGTAACAATGGTCAGAAAACAGGCTTGGATCGTAACAAAGAAATCAGACTTGGGTAATGCTCAAAGGTGCTATAGAGATATAGGCAACAATTTCGCAAGGACGTGACAAAAACACTGAGCTTATATGGAGGTGTAGACAGGTGCAGACACTTAGCTTGAGAACAGAGCGAAACAGAAAACAGCTGAGGAGAGCATGACAAGGTAACAAGATAATTAGTCGTAGTTAGTAATTATCCTATCCTGACCTAGCGTTAGTAGATTAGTAAATTGACATGAACACACATGGTTAGTGAGTTAGTAAATCTCCAGCACATTGGCAATTAGAGTTACCAAATTGCCAATCGTGCTAGCAGAAACAATAAACCTATCTAATCGTTAGTAAATTAGTAATCAGACAAGGAGGGGAAACAATAAGGAAACGTGAGCGACAGCGAGAGAGAGAGAGAGAAAGCATGAACGCAAGATCTGCAGAAAGAACATGGAAAAGTGTATGACTTAACTATGAACAGAAACGTAACATGAAAACAGAATCAAGACATGAAATGAAACGTGACATGAATGAAACATAAAACATGGCATGAATACGTGGAACCGTGACAGTACCCCCCCCTAACGACCGACTCCTGGCGGTCTAGCGAGCTTATCTGGGTAGTCACGGTGAAAGTCCTTGATCAAACTTGGGTCCAAAATGAGACTGGGGGCGACCCAGGAACGCTCCTCTGGGCCATAACCCTCCCAATCAACCAGGTATTGGACACCACGACCCCTCTTGCGAATGTCAATAGTTTCTTGACAGTATAAGCAGGATGGTTATCAATGATACGGGAGGAGGGGTGGGGGATCGGGGGGACAAATGGGGTGAGTAGAAACAGGCTTAATACAAGAAACATGGAACGTAGGATGAATCTTAAGGGAAGCAGGTAGTGACAATTTAACAGAGGAAGGGTTGATGATGCTATGAATCTTGAAGGGTCCAATGAATCGGGGTTGTAGTTTGTGGGAAGTGGATTGTAAAGGGATGTCCTTAGTGGAAAGCCAGACGGAGTCGCCTGGCTTATAAACTGGGGCTGGTGTGCGGTGGCGATCCGCGACACACGATTCCGGTCTGCCCGTGCGTAACAGCGCGGCCTGGCGTCCTTCCAGATCTTGAGACAACGCCGCATGTGGGTGGCGAGGGAGGGAACAGCAATCTCGGCTTCTTGATCGGAAACAGAGGTGGTTGGTAGCCGAGGAGATCTCAAATGGGGATTTACCGGTGGCGGCGCAGGGCAGGGCGTTGTGTGCGTATTCCACCCAAGTGAGCATCTTGCTCCATGAAGCGGGGTTCTTGGCGGCGTAGCGCCGCTCCTAAATCCTGGTTGGCCCTCTCGGTCTGACCATTAGACTGAGGGTGGTATCCTGAAGAGAGGCTAAGCGGTGGCTCGAGGCCAAGCAAAAAGCTTTCCAGACTTGAGAGATGAACTGGGGACCTCGGTCAGAGACAATGTCCGGGGATGCCGTGGATGCGGAAAACCTCTTTGACTAAGACGTCCGCATCTCTTGGGCGGTAGGTAAACCGGGCAGGGGATGAAATGTGCCGCCTTGCTGAACCGATCCACAACGGTGAGGATGGTGGTGTTACCCTCAGAAGGGGGAGTCCGGTGACGAAATCCACCCCAATGTGGCTCCAAGGTCGGCTGGGCACAGGCAGAGGTTGGAGCAGTCCAGCTGGGGCCTGGTGGGAGGCCTTGCTCCTGGCGCAGGTGGTACATGCCTTGATGAAGCGTCTGGCGTCCGAAATCATGGAGTTCCACCAGAACTTTCTCTTAAGGACCGCCAGGGTGCGGTGAAGCCGGGATGGCAAGACATGAGGGATGAATGAGCCCATTGGAGAACCTGTCCGAGCAGCTGAGGGAACGTAAAGGCGTTTGCCGGGAATGGACCTGGGATCAGGCCCCTCGTAGAGCCTTCTGGATCACAGACTCGATTCTCCACGTTACCGATGCTACAGTGCAGGACAAAGGGAGGATGTTCTCAGGCGCCTCTCGCTCGGGCTGGTGTCAAACTGCCGGGACAGGGCATCCGGCTTGGCATTCTTCGAACCAGGGCGGTAGGTCAGTGAAAAATTGAATCTGCCAAAGAACAATGCCCACCTAGCTTGGCGAGAATTCAGTCTCTTGGCAGTCTGAAGGTAAGCCAAATTCTTGTGATCGGTCCACCCACGACAAGCGGTTTCTCGGACCCCTCCAGCCAATGCCTCCACTCCTCCAGTGCTAATTTGACTGCGAGGAGTTCTCGGTTACCCACGTCATAATTTCTTTCAGCCGGTGAAAGCTTCCGAGAAAAAGGCACATGGGTGAAGACGATTGTCAGAAGAGGAAACCTGAGAGCACGGCTCCCACCCCAGAGTCGGAAGCATCAGTCTCCACAACAAACTGACGGGTGGGTCGGGGTGCACCAGGATAGGTGCAGAGGAGAACATCTTCTTAATCCTAGAAAACGCCCCTTCTGCTTGAACTCCATCGGAATGGCATGGCAGTGGACGTGAGCTTGGTGAGAGGAGAGACAACTTGGCTGTAGTTCCTGATGAACCTCCGATAAAAGTTGGCGAATCCCAAGAAGCGTTGAAGATGTTTCAGTGGTAGGTGTGGGCCAGTCAGTGACCGCCTGAATCTTCTTGGGATCCGCCCTGATCTGTCCCTTCTCCAAGATGAAGCCAAGAAACTCGACGGTGTCAGTGTGGAAAACACATTTCTCAGCTTTAACAAACAGTTTGTTCTCCAAAAGTCTTTGGAGAACCTGCTGTACATGGGACTCATGTTCCTTGACATTGTTGGAATAAATCAAAATGTCATCAAGGTAGACGAACACGTGTCGGCCCAGTAAGTCCCGCAGGGCGTCATTGACTAGCGCCTGGAAGACAGCAGGTGCGTTAGTTAGGCCGAAAGGCATGACGAGATATTCAAAGTGTCCAAGGGGAGTGTTGAATGCTGTCTTCCATTCGTCCCCTTCTCGAATGCGGACCAGATGGTAAGCGTTGCGTAAATCCAATTTAGTAAAGATGGTGGCATTGTGCAGAGGGTGAAAAGCGGAATCAATCAATGGCAGTGGGTACTTGTTCTTGACCGTGATGTTGTTGAGTTCCCTGTAATCGATGCAGGGACGCAAAGAACCGTCTTTCTTCTGTACGAAGAAAAATCCAGCGCCCACAGGTGAAGAGGAGGAACGAATAAGACCATTGGCTAGGCAGTCCCGAATGTATTTCTCCATGGCATTTCTCTCTGGTCTGGAAACATTGTAGAGGCGGCTTGAGGGAAGTGTGGAACCAGGTAGCAGCTTGATCGCGCAGTCATAGGGTCTGTGAGGGGAAGAGTCTGTGCCTGCGTCTTGGAAGACTGTGCCCAGATCGTGGTAAGGAGTGGGCACATTCTCGAGGAGGGCAGAGGACTTGGGGTGGAGTAGATGCGCCCTCAGCTGGTGCAGGTGCGGATTGAAGACAGGACTGGTGACACTCACGGCTCCAGGCTTGAATCTGACTTAAACTCCAATCGATGACGGGGTTGTGTTTCTGAAGCCAGGGTAACCCCAGAATAAGCAGATCGTTGGGGGGCGCGGATGATGCGAAATTGAATCTTTTCATGATGGTTACCTGAAATGATCAAATGGATAGGTTCCGTGATGTGGGTCATGCGGCAGAACGTCTTTCCATCCAAAGATCGAGCACTCTCGGGTGAGGCAGTGGAAGGATGGGAATGTTCAGTTCCTTGACCATCACTTCGTCAATGAGGTTGGCGTCAGCTCCGAGTCCACCAATGCGTTAATCTGGATCGCTCTCCCTGGAAGCATGATCAAGGCAGTTAGGGTGGGACGAGGGTCATTCCTGGCAGTCCTCTCCTGATTGGCTAAGGAACTCACATCCACGGATGAATCAGACCTCTTGGACCGGTTGGAACACTGTTCTTGAGAATGTCCCAGCTTCCCACAGTAGAAACATGAACCGGTCTCTCTCCGGCGCTTCCGTTCCTCAGGTGAGACTCTCATGCCAGTACGAGAAAGATCCATGGACTCGACTCCTCCAGCTTGTCTCTCCTCAGGTCGCGAACCTGAACATTGCCTTAGTCCCGGCTGACCGGGTGGAAACTGTCTCTCGGTCCGGCGTTGTCTGGAACGGTTGTCCAAACGAATGGCGGCACAGACAGTGGGTCGAGCTGAGTGATCGGTTCCTGATGCGCCAACTCATCCTGGAGTGCCTCGTTTAGACTGGCCAGGAACAGGTCCGCTAGAGCCGCATCATTCCAGTTGGTAGCAGCAGCGATGGTGCGGAAGTCAATCGAATGGTCCGCGGCGGTTTTCCTGCCTTGGCGAAGGGCGATCAGACGCTTGGAAGGTTCTTGGTCACTGGATGCGTGCTGGAAGACTTTACGGATCTCCTCGGCGAAGGCAGAGTAACGAGAAGGAGTGAACCCCGGACCACACAGCAGTAGCCCAGTCCAAGGCTCCCCTTGAGCAGCCCCATCACGTAGCCGATCCGGCGTTCGTCATCATGATAGGTCTGCGGTTGCTGCCGAACACGAAGTCACACTGTAACAGGAACGACTTGCATCTCTCCGGTTCTCCGCCGAATCTCTCCGGGGGGTTGTTGTGGCTCCCGGAATTGCCAGATTCCCGTGGGGTTGGAAGGTGGAGGTGCAAGCGGCTTTAGCAGGTTGTTCCATGAGGCGTGGCTGAACCGCGATGGCAAGTCTCCTCATCTCAGCGCACAGCTCCCTCATCTCCTGGCGAAGGTCGGAGATCCCCTGGGCGTGCTGCTGAACGATGGTGCCTTGTTGCTGGAGAGCGTGGAACATGGCGGTTGAGTCAGCAGGGTCCATGTTGGCGAAATTGTTCTGAGACGGGTGCGTGAGGGTTGGACCCGAAATGCACGACTCAGAGACAATGACGTAAAATAAAGACCGCAAGGGCTTTATTAGAGTAATGTTCAGGAGCGTAGTCAAACAGAAGCAAATTCCGATAACCGAAAAAATCAAGCCAATAACCAAAATACAGTACCGAGGAGAAGGCAGTCTCGAACTCGGTAAACCATGCAAAGAATCCAAATAAACCAGAATAGCTGTCAGCGGGGCAGAGGTACAGGAGGACGGTAGGCAGGCTCGTAGTCAGGGACGGTGCAAGAGTCAAGACCGAAGTCTGCTCCGCGGGGCAAAGGCACAAAAGACAGCAGGCAAAAACTCGTGGTCTAAACAGGCAGTGGTAACAAAGCGGCAGGCAGTAACAATGGTCAGAAAACAGGCTTGGATCGTAACAAAGAAATCAGACTTGGGTAATGCTCAAAGGTGCTATAGAGATATAGGCAACAATTTCGCAAGGACGTGACAAAAACACTGAGCTTATATGGAGGTGTAGACAGGTGCAGACACTTAGCTTGAGAACAGAGCGAAACAGAAAACAGCTGAGGAGAGCATGACAAGGTAACAAGATAATTAGTCGTAGTTAGTAATTATCCTATCCTGACCTAGCGTTAGTAGATTAGTAAATTGACATGAACACACATGGTTAGTGAGTTAGTAAATCTCAGCACATTGGCAATTAGAGTTACCAAATTGCCAATCGTGCTAGCAGAAAACAATAAACCTATCTAATCGTTAGTAAATTAGTAATCAGACAAGGAGGGGAAACAATAAGGAAACGTGAGCGACAGCGAGAGAGAGAGAGAGAAAGCATGAACGCAAGATCTGCAGAAAGAACATGGAAAAGTGTATGACTTAACTATGAACAGAAACGTAACATGAAAACAGAATCAAGACATGAAATGAAACGTGACATGAATGAAACATAAAACATGGCATGAATACGTGGAACCGTGACAATAACATTTAAACATTCCTACTTTTCAGTTAATCTGGCTGTCGATGCTATTTTGTCATATAAATTGTTTAAAGTTGTGTATTGGCTTTTCATAAAAATATCACTGATTCATTATCACTCCGTCCCCTCAGCGCTTCAGGAATATGCTGAACCAGCCATCCGAACCATTATTGGTCATTTTGGCAAATAAATTACCAGCGAGGACGAGTCAGCACCAGCCACAGCCCTCTCATCGATGCCACAAGCGCGCAACGAGATGCCATCGCTGTGATGACAGCGCTCCGCGGTTATGGAGGCTTGAATTTCTCAACGGCCTGCGAAGTCCTCATCAGGGATTTCAGCGAAATCTATCCAGTGTGCCAGCAGAGAGAGGGTTCTCTCTGCAGAACCGAATCAAAACAGCGCAGCGAAGTCGCATTGGGGAGGACAAGGTCACAAGGCTTATGCGCAGTGCAAGCTGTGGAGAGACACTTGGCACCCTTGATTTTAAGTGGGCAAAAAGCGTAAGAAGTAAAATCATATGAGCCAGCAATAGGTTATTTTTTTGTTTGTTTTCAAATAGTTTTTATTCAATTTTATTTTATCAGAGAAAAGGTCTGTAGCGAACGGAAATTATTTGATTTCAAGTCGGCAGCAGCACGCCGTAATTAAAATGTTATGAGCCAGATAGGCCTACATGTAACTTTTTGTTTGTTTGCAAATAGTTTTTATTCTGTTTTATTTTATATGAGAATATGTAGGCCTAAAGCTGAAGGAAATTGTTGTAGAATTTGAACGCTGCCCCAAAACAGCACAATCGTCAGAGTCTGAGGTAAAAACGGTTTATTGCATATAACACAAGTTAGATACAACAACCTGGCTGAATTTGCGCAAAAACAGTTGCCCCCCTCTTCCGTGCACACATTTTTAATCTCCTCCATTCCTCCTTGGAGGTTGGCCACCACGCCCCCCTGGCTCGACCCCTCCCCCTGACTTCGTAGAGGCCCATCCTTCTAAGGCCCCTTCAACTTCGCCTTTTTCATTCTTTCCCCATTTAACAGATTAATAAAGGATAAACAGACATAACCAAATCTTGAGCAAACATACACAGACTTAGGCAGAAATGACCAGCCTTGGGCACAGCATACGACACCCTAAACAAATATAACCAACCTTGAGTTGCCCCAACTGTGTATTATGCCTTTGCTTAAATTGTTTAACTTAATAACAGCTTTATTAATACAGGAATACATTTTTGCCCCATACTTTATTCAATGGCCTAATGCCAGTGATCTATAATTTTAATATGCTTGTTATGCAACCCAAATGCTGGCAAAATATGTATATACAGGATCTCTATTA
>JAINUG010001099.1:0-10000 GCA_029706075.1 Aldrovandia affinis
ACGCTCGGGCAATTCAAGGCCAGGCTAGATGTAGTACTAGGTGTTCTTTAGATTAGGACATGATGAGCCTAGATGGGCTTAACGGCATGTTCTCGTCATTATGTATTCTTATGTTCTTATGTCCTTATATGTACATAGTACAAAGGCTTTTACCCTCCATTTCATTTACCTTGAAATGTGTAATTCATTTGATTATTTGATTACATGACGATATGGTGACCCATGTAGGTTTGCAGACGACGGAGTCGTAGTCGAACTCATCTCTGGAAACAATTAAGATTGAGAGGAAATTGATGGAAATAAACAGGTTTACAAAATGGTGATTACTGGCTGCGACTCAACACCAATGAAACAGGAAGTGATCACATTACTGTCACGGCAGGGACCAGAAAACCAGGCGCGGACCCAGAAATGCAGAAACTTCTTTTATTTGGTGAACAGGCAAAGGTCAGGCAGGAGTAATCAGGGCAATGCAGAGATCCAAAGGATGGTCGGGGACAGGCAGAGTTCGTTGCGGGCTTCAGGGGTATCAGGGGCAGGCAAGGCGTGGTCAGTGGGCAGGCGAAGGTCGAAAACGAGAAGGCAGTCCAGGGAACACAGGGAGGAGCGGGAACGAGACTGGGGTAATGACGAACACTGGAGCACAAGCACGAGCACGAACACGAACACGAACACGAACACGAACACGAACACGAAGCAACAAAACGCTGGGAAACAGAGATAACGCGGGAGAGTAATGTGAGCATAACGCAAAGCACAAGACAATCTGTCAACGACATGGGAAAACACACAGCTTAAATACATTTAGACATAACGAGAAACAATCAGGAATTAACAGGAATGCAGCTAACTGCAATCAGACACATGAGGAACAGGTGAAAACGATAATACAATGACAAGACTGGGAACAGGTAAGTGAAAGGGAAAACACGGACCAGACAACCAAGAAAACATGGAATAAATGAAAACACTTAATTACGGGGAACACGAACACGAGACGTGACAGTACCCCCCCCCCTAGGGACGCCACCTGGCGGATCACCAACCTGTACCGGATGCCGACGCAGGAATTCCTGGATTAGGGAGGGGTCGACGATATGTCTCTCGGGCACCCAACTGCGTTCCTCGGGACCGTACCCCTCCCAATCCACCAGAAATTGGCGACCACGGCCCCTCGTCGGACATCCAGCAGGCGGCGAACGGTGTAGACTGGGCCCCCTTCGATGAGCCGGGGGGAGGTGGGGGTGCGGACAGGAGGGCTAAAACGAGAGACAACATAGGGTTTAGAGCGAGACACGTGAAACACAGGATGGATGCGGCGTAGGGGAGGAGGGGAGGCGCAACTGTATGGCCGAGGGGTTATAACACGAATAATGGGATAGGGACCAATAAATCTAGGGGATAATTTCTTACAAGAGCCCCCAGGGAATGTCTTTGGCAGAGAGCCAAACCTTTTGGCCGACCCTGTAGCGAGGGGCAGGGCGGCGGCGACGGTCGGCCTGGCTCTTCATAGCCGAGACGTGGCGAAGCAGGGTGGCACGTGCTCTCCGCCAAGTACTCCGGGCTCTACTGATGAAGGCCTTGGCAGATGGCACCTCCACCTCCTTCTCCTCCTCCGGGAACAGAGGAGGTTGGTACCCCAGACAGCATTGGAATGGAGAGATGCCGGTGGAGGAAACGGGAAGGGAATTGTGGGCGTACTCTACCCAGGGCAGGGAGCATGACCAGGTAGTAGGGGTTTGTTCGGCTAGACAGCGCAGTCCCTTCCCCAACTCCTGGTTGTAACGTTCCGTCTGGCCATTGGTCTCTGGGTGGAAACCGGAAGAGAGGTTAGGTTTGGCGCCGATGAGAGAGCAGAACGCCCTCCAGAACCCGCTGGAAAACTGGGGCCCCGATCCGAGGTCATCTCCTGCGGCAATCCGTGGGCGAAAAACATGTTTGACCATGAGTTCAGCGGTCTCTTTAGCAGAGGGAGTTTGGGCAGGGAATGAAATGTACACTTTTAGAAAACCGGTCTACCACCGTAAAGGACGACTGTGTTACCTTCTGATGGTGGTAGACCGGTCACGGTCTAGGGCGACGTGGGACCATGGGCGTTGTGGAACCGCCAAGGGCTGAAGGAGACCGCTGGGACGAGCGTTGGAGGACTTGGACCGGGCACAGGGCACACAGGCTGTCACAAATTCGACTGTGTCGTTCTTCATAGTGGGCCACCAAAACCTACGCGATAGAAAGGCTAGGGTGCGTGAAACCCCGGGTGACAGGCCATCGGGGAGGAATGGGCCCACTCCAGCACTTGAGACCGGACGGTCTCAGGAACGAAATAGGCGGTTGGCTGGCGTATCCCTGTGAGACCGTGTAGTGTGAAGTGCCTCCTCCACCGTCCGAACAATGTCAAACTTGGCTGCTGCTAACACGCAGCTAGGGGCAGGATAGGTTCAGGGCTACTCTCCTCTTCTGGAGAGTCGTAGATCCGGGATAAGGCGTCGGGTTTGATATTCTTGAACCTGGGCGAAAAGACAGAGTAAAAACAAAACGGGCAAAAAATAGGGACCATCTAGCTTGACGAGGTTAAGCCGTTGAGCTGAGTGGAGATACTCCAGGTTACGATGATCCGTCCAAACCAAGAACGGCACAGTAGCTCCCTCTAACCAGTGTCTCCACTCCTCGAAAGCTAATTTAATGGCTAGGAGTTCTCGATCACCAATCGTATAGTTTCTTTCCGTTGTGGAAGCGGTGTGAAAAAGAAGGCGCATGGGTGTACCTTATTGTCCTTGGTTCGTTGCGAAAGGATTGCCCCAGTGCCTGAATCGGAGGCATCCACCTCCACAATGAACTGACGTGTGGGATCCGGGAGTGCGAGGATAGGGGCAGATGTAAACCGGGACTTGAGTCTCTCGAAGGCCTCCTGGGCATCGGGGTTCCATCGAAAATAAATCTTGGTGGAAGTGAGAGAGATTAATGGTGCGGCGACCGTGCTGTAATTCGTACGAACCGTCTGTAAAAGTTGGCGAATCTAAAAAGCGTTGTAGTTGTTTACGGTCGGTGGGTATGGGCCATTCCTGTACCGCCTGCACCTTGGTGGGGTCCATCTCCAGATGGCCTCGGGAGATGATAAAACCTAGAAATTGAACAGAGGTTTTATGGAATAAATAGTTGGTTCTCGAGAAGTCTCTGGATGACTTGACGCACATGCTGTACATGTTCCTCCATAGTCTTAGAAAAGATCAGGATGTCATCCAGGTAGACATCGCGCGGCGGGACAGCATGTCCCGGAGTACGTCGTTCACCAATCCCTGAAAGACGGCAGGGCATTGGTGAGACCGAATGGCATGGCCAGGTATTCATAATGACCTGTGTGGGTGTTGAAGGCCGTCTTCCACTCGTCCCCCTCCCGAATCCGGACCAAGTGGTAGGCGTTGCGGAGATCAATTTGGTGAAGAATTGCCCCTCCTGAAGGTTGTCGAACGCCGATGACATTAATGGGAGTGGGTAGCGGTTCTTAATCGTGATGGCATTGAGCCCCCTGTAGTCAATACAAGGACGCAGGGTTCCATCTTTCTTTTGACAAAAAAAAAAAATCCTGCGCCAGCAGGGGATGACGAAGGGCGGATGATACCTGAGGTTAGAGACGTGGAGATGTACTCCTCCATAGCTTTGTTTTCTGGGGTGGACAATGAATACAGGTGGCCTCTGGGTGGAGTAGAACCAGGAAGAAGGTTAATAGGACAGTCATAGGCGCGATGAGGTGGTAATGTGCAGGCACGGGACTTACTGAATGCCTGGCCGAGATCGTGATATTCGGGGCACTAGTGACAGGTCAACTGGTCTCTCCTTAGCCATGGACGAGGGATCCCCAGGGGTGGTAGCGGAACGCAGGCATGACTTCTGGCAGAAAACACTCCACTCCCGGATGTTTCCAGTCGCCCAGTCAATGCTGGGGTTGTGGGTTGCCAGCCAGGGTCCGCCAAGCACTACAGGAGCAAGAGGGGATTCCATGAGGTAGAACGCCAGTCTTTCTCTGTGATTCCCAGAAACTAGCAGATCCAGTGGCTGGGTGATCTCCTGGATCTCGGCTAGGGGCGTGCCCATCAGGGTCTTGGTTTGGAGGGGGGTCGCTAAGCGAGATACTGGGACTCCTATGCGACGAACCAGGGTAGGGCAGATGAGGTTAGCATCGGACCCGAGTCAATCAGAGCCTGCACCGGGAACAGTTCTCCTTGCCAGGAGAGAAGGGCGTGGAGCATGGGGCGTTGAGGTCGGAAGGTAGAAAACTGAGAGGCGCCCGTCAGAACCTTCCTCTTCACTGACGGGCGCTGTCTTTTACCGGACAGGATAACCGGAAATGTCCCTTGCCTCCGCAATACAGGCAAAGTCCTCCCTCCCGGCGGCGCTGGCGTTCGGTCTCGGACAGATGAGTCGATTCACCTGCATGGGCTCCGCAGTCGCCGTGGGTTGAGCGGGAAGTCGGGTCGTGTCGTTGGGCGGAAACGGGGAAGCAGGAGACTCCTGACACCTCTTTCCTCTCTCCTGCAGACGAGTGTCGTGCGGATAGCCAGGTCCACGAGTCTGTCCAGGTCCTGGGGTAGATCGCACACGGTTAGTTCGTCCAGAACCCGCTCGGAGAGGCCGTGCAAGAAGGCATCGTAGGTGGCCACGGCATTCCATCCTGCTGAGGTCGCCAGGGTCCGGAACTCGATGGAGTAGTCCGAGACGGATTGTCCTCCCTGGCGAAGCTGAAGCAGTTGACGTGCCGCCGCCCGTCCGACCGAGGACCGGTCGAAAACCCTTCTCATCTCCTCCGCGAAGGATGAGAAGGTCGTGAGAGTAGGGTGTCCAGACTCCCAGAGAGAGGTTCCCCATAGGCGAGCTTTTCCCCCAAGGAGTGTGAGTACATAGGCGACCCTCGCTCGTTCCGTAGGAAATGAGGAGGGTTGGAGTTCGAACACAAGTGAGCATTGACTCAAAAAAGCGCGACATGAGTTGGGGTCGCCCAGGTAGCGTTCCGGAGGGGGTAATCGTGGTTCGGACCCCCTCTGATAGCCAGCTTGCGTCTGCACCTGGATAGCTGCGTTCTGTGCAGAAGTGAAAGGGAAAACACGGACCAGACAACCAAGAAAACATGGAATAAATGAAAACACTTAATTACGGGGAACACGAACACGAGACGTGACAATTACATTCTCACTGCTTCTCACGACCAATCACAGCTCCCCTCAACTTCTCACGACCAATCACAGCTCCCCTCAACTTCTCACAACCAATCACACCGCCACTCGGCTGAAACAGGCAGGAGATTAGAGCATGTCATTACTGTACATTTACATTTTCCATTTTTAGGCATTCATCAGACGCTCTTATCCAGAGCGACTTACACAGTTTACATTTCTTTACATACAATCAATTTATACAGCTGGATATTTTACTGAAGCAATTCAGGTTAAGTACCTTTAGCTCAAGGGTACAACAGCAGTGTCCCAACCTGGGGATTGAACCTGCAACCTTACCGTTACAAGAAATGTAAACTGTGTAAGTCGCTCTGGATAAGAGCGTCTACCAAATGCCTAAAATGTAAATTATTAGTAAATCTCAAAGTGCTACAAGAGCATAGAGCAAGTAAAACAAACGCAAAGATGCATTAAAAAAAAAAAACGAAGTTTAGAAAAGGCCTTGTTGCCTTCTGGACATCCCACCATTTTCCAGGAGTTTATCTCGATCGCCTTTTAAGGGGTCAGGGAATAATTTTCAGTTTCCCCACATTGGCTCTAATGGTTTTCTGTTTTTGATTCCCTCTGGAAAATGTCAATTGTGAAGCGCTGTGTGACAACCTGTTTGTAAATGGCGCTATACAAAAATAAAGATTGATTGATTGATTGAACACGTGGTGTCTTGTGCATTGCAATGTACAATTTCTCTGCAACATAAATCACAATGATACGAATTGAAAAACTGATATTTGGAGAATTCACCCCCTTCTCCCTGCCCCCCTGCCTTGGCTCACGTGTCGAAGCATAATTAATAATTTTCATCCTCTTGTCTGGCGGCATTATCTAAATCAAAATCAATAACGCAGGGCTAATTTTAGCCGCGTGTACTTATACATTTCCCGTGCCGTTGAGTGGGGGAATGAATCACGGCCGCTGGATGGAGAGAGAGAGAGAAAGAGAGAGAGAGAAAGAGAGAGAGAGAAAGAGAGAGAGAGAAAGAGAGAGAGAAAGAGAGAAAGAGAGAGAGAGAGAGAAAGAGAGAAAGAGAGAAAAAAGAGAAGAAGAGAGAGAGAGAGAAAAGAGAGAGAGAGAGAGAAAGAGATATTTATATATATATATATTTATATATATAGAGAGAGAGAGAAAGAAAGAAAGAGAGAGAGAGAATGAGAGATGAGAGAGAGATAGAGAGAGAGAGAGAGAGAGAGAGAGAAAGAGAGAGAGAAAAGTGATCTGGTGAGCACCTGGGCGAAGCCACTTATAAAGGGGTTTTCCCAGGTGCTACCACTAGGTAACTAATTAGCCACAAACGGCATTTTAGGCAAATCCAGGGGAAGGAGGGACGGCACACAACACTGCCACCCGCTGGTCGACAGCAACTACTGCAGTTGAGGGAGACAGGGCACAGCCATCACATCTGTGGGGACAGTGGATGGAGCTCAGCCTTCGAGATCCTGCCCGCTCCCTGAGATTAATTAATCTGCTCCAGTTTGTGTCCATCGCCGACGGACCCCGCTGTCCGTCAATACCCCACACTGTTCTGTTGCTTCACAGCGTGGTGAGTCGAGCCAAAAATAAAACCCCACCAAAACAACATCCATCCATCCATCTATTATCTAAGCCGCTTATTCCTGGTCAGGGTCGCGGGGGGCTGGAGCCTATCCCAGCATGCGTTCCGGACGAGAGGCAGGAATACACCCTGGACAGGTCGCCAATCCATGGCAGGGCACACACACCATTCACTCACACACTCATACCTACGGGCAATTTAGACTCTCCAATTAGCCTAATGTGCATGTCTTTGGACTGTGGGAGGAAACCGGAGTACCCGGAGGAAACCCACGCGGACATGGGGAGAACATGCAAACTCCACACAGAAAGGCCCCCGGCCTGGATTCGAACCCGAGACCTTCTTGCTGTGAGGCGACAGCGCTATCCACTGCACCACCGTGCCGCCGATAGGTTGTAGCATTACTCAATTATGATTCACTACTATTTGCTACTTGTTTAACACTTTTTCAATCAATCAATCTTTATTTTTGTATAGCGCCATTTACAAACAGGTTGTCACACAGCGCTTCACAATTGGCATTTTCCAGAGGAATCAAAAAACCAGAAAACCATTGGAGCCAATGTAGGAAACTGGAAAATTATTCCCTGACCCCTTAAAAGGCGGTCGAGATGAACTCCTGGAAAATTGTGGGATACAGAGAAAAACAACACAAATAGTCCTTGAGGCTCATGTGGCTTAACAGACCACCGGAAGGGCATTCTAAGTGTAGGAGTGGGGTGGACCTCATCCCTCCAGATACCAGGGCAGGGCGGGGGATGGAACCAGCAGCTAGGGTCTGGGCCAGCGGCATCCGGCTAACACATGGCAGGGGTGGGGGGTTGACTCTGGGGCAGGTGAGCTCCGGGCAGGTGCCACGAAGCCGGGGAGAAATGCTTTTTGTATATGTATACTTGTTTAATTATCCCAAAAAAATGTATAACCTTTTCCTTCCCAGTGTTACAGGTCTGGTACGCAGCTGCCTACAATGATGTCTATCGCTGTATTACTGCACTGATCTCTTGCACAAACAATGATTGTTCCTACCATGTATTAATGCACATCTTGTTAGTCGCTCTGGATAAGAGCGTCTGCTAAATGCTTAAAATGTTATGAAATATGCATATTAATAGTTCCTTTGATGCTGCAAATTTGGCTCAAGTTCTCCCTCAGTAAAAGTTTCTTTCCTGTGTGTGTTCTGCACACTGCCAGCCTCTTAGAGTCCATGTCTCTCTTAAACTCCCAGGGAGAGAGGAGATTAAAAAAAGTGACTTCTTCTTCTTCAACGACCATTTTGTGTTTATCAGTTTGACAAACACTCTTATCCCTTTGAACTTTAAATATTCATTAAGTTACCATCTCCAAACTCAAAAACACATTTAAATAGATAAGGGAAAGAAATAACGTCCGATTTAAAACTCGGGGTACTAGTGAAAATCTAATTTTATTTTTTGAATGTTTTTTTATTTTTGTGTGTAAAGAAGGACAAACAGAGAACTCTCACCGTTCCCATTCCGCAGTAACCACGGCGACACGCTGAATGACATCACCGTGTTGTGAGGATGAATGGTTATTTCACATCAACCTTATCTCGAGTCCGTAATTTTACACATACACATACACATATTTCTACAGACCGCAGAATCCGATGTGGCTCTTTCAACGCGCCACAATCCACCGGGACAAAGAAGTGGGAGCTTTAAGTTAACTCCCATAAAAATGTCACAATTCTTTTTCAGCCTTTAAGGTTTACTGTATATTTGTGAATTTCCTATGATTCGCTTCTTGTTGAGAGAAATGTGGTTCTGTGTGTCTCAATAGGTAGAGCGTGGTTCTGTGTGTCTCAGTAGGTAGAGCGTGGTTCTGTGTGTCTCAGTAGGTAGAGCGTGGTTCTGTGTGTCTCAGTAGGTAGAGCGTGGTTCTGTGTGTCTCAGTAGGTAGAGTGTGGTTCTGTGTGGCTCAGTAGGTAGAGTGTGGTTCTGTGTGGCTCAGTAGGTAGAGCGTGGTTCTGTGTGGCTCAGTAGGTAGAGCATGGTTCTGTGTGTCTCAGTAGGTAGAGCATGGTTCTGTGTGTCTCAGTAGGCAGAGCATACTACATATTTATTATTATTATTATTATTATTATTATCATTATTCATTCTTAGCGTACGCACTCTGTCGGCTGGACGTGGTTCTGCTCCATCGTTTGAGGCTCAGCCCATGGTCAGCTGGGTCTTGCTGGAGAGCGGGTTTCTGGCCATTTAACTGCATTCACAGGGTCATAAATGCAGTGACCTCATGGCAGCTGGGATGTCAGGGTTAATTCATTTCTGTGTGACTGGAGCGAGGCTATTCTCTTATGAATGTAGACATACTGCTGTGGTTAGGTTTAGAGGCCTATAGCGATCGGAACCTTGTGAGGGTGTGTGTGTGTGTGTGTGTGTGTGTGTGTGAGTGTGTGTGTGTGTGTATGTGAGTGCGTGTGTGTGTGCATGTGTGTCTGTGTGTGTGTGTGTGCGTGTGTGTGACTGTGTGAGAGTGTGTGCGTGTGCGTGTGTGTGTGAGTGTGTGTGTGAGGGTGTGAGTGTGTGTGTGTGTGTGTGTGTGTGACGGGTGCTGCCAGGGTGTCGTGGTCAACAGATACAACCGCCGGTCATAACTGTCCACTACGGTCAACTGTGGTGCAAAGGTCAACCTCACTCATAAGGCTCAACCTCATTGATATCGGTCAGCCATGGCCATAAGGGTCAACTATGATCACAAGGGTCTACCACGGTCGCAAGTGTAAGCCATGGTCATGACGGTCCACTACGGTCAACTATGATCACAAGGGTCTCCCACAGGTCAGAAAGGTCAACCGCGGTCATAACGGTCAACCAAGGTCATAAGGTCACGACAGGGCAAGCCAATTCCCCAATGCCATTCCTCCGAGATTGTGGGTAGTGTAGTCTTATCATAATGTAATGTAAATACAGAGGATTGTGGGTAGTGTAGTCTTATCATAATGTAATGTAAATACAGAGGATTGTGGGTAGTGTAATAATAATAATAATACATTTTATTTGTTATGCGCCTTTCAAGAAACCCAAGGTCGCAGTACAGTGGGAGGAGTAGATAAAAGTGACATAAAACATACAGTTAAGCAGATACAAGCACAACAGAACGGAGACAACACAGGAACCACAGAAACTAAACAAAGGTTTTAGTGAACAGATGGGTTTTGAGGGCGGCTTTGAAACTGTCCAGGGTTGGGGCTTGGCGAATC
>JAINUG010001099.1:12500-20000 GCA_029706075.1 Aldrovandia affinis
GAAAGGGAGAGAGACAGAGAGAGACAGAGAGAGAGAGAGGGGGAGAGAGAGAGAGAGAGAGAGAGAGAGGGAGAGAGAGAGAGAGAGAGACAGAGAGAGAGAGAGGGGGAGAGAGAGAGAGAGAGAGAGAGACAGGGGAGAGAGAGGAGGGGGAGAGAGAGAGGGAGAGAGAGGGAGAGAGAGGGAGAGAGAAAGAGAGAGAGAGAGAGATGGGGGAGAGAGAGGGGGAGAGATTGAGGGGGGAGAGAGAGAGAGACGGAGAGAGAGAGGGAGAGAGATTGAGGGGGAGAGAGAGAGAGGGGGAGAGAAGGAGAAAGAGAGAGAGGGAGAGAAGGAGAAAGAGAGAGATGGGGAGAGAGAGAGAGAGAGAGAGAAAGAGAAAGAGAGTGATGGGGAGAGAGGGGGAGAGAGAGAGAGACAGGGGAGAGGGAGAAAGGGGGAGAGAGGGAAAGGGGGAGAAAGAGAGAGAGGAAAAGGGAGAGAGGTTTTTGTTGAGACTGGGTCACAGAGGTGTAGGTTCAGTTCTGTGGTCATTTTGAGTTGTCTCAGACCACACTCAAACACAAACGTGGACTCACAGAGGGGCTCATTTGTGTGCAAATGCAAAATAAAGATGCATTTAATCTTTCTTTTAGGTGGACAATTTATATTTTTTTCTCTTCTCCAAACGTCCAACGTCCTTTTGTTAATTTGATTCAATAACAATTGCGACTGGGTCTATATTGTAAGAGCAAGATCAGTCGATCTTCCGCAAGAGACTCAAAACCCACCTTTTCAGAATCCACTACCACTGAATTCTGTGCATCTAGCCTATTGTCATCACCACTTGACAGCCAACCACCGCCCCCTAGTGGCACTCCCGGCCAGTGCAGACTCTGGCATGGCTGGTGGAATTGAACCCCGGTTGTTTATGTATTGTATTAGGCTTAGGCATTATTTTCCACACTGATTGTTTTATTGATACCTTTGAATCGTGGCTACAGATCTACCTACAGGGTCCTAGTGTAACTATGTGGTTGCTCCTAGCACCTAGGAACTGTACTTCCCTCTAGGGTGGCTTTCAGCTAAACTGTTCTTGACTACGGTTAACACTTTGTTGTACGTCGCTCTGGATAAGAGCATCTGCCAAATGCCTGTAATGTAATGTAATGTAATAGTGTCGTCTCTCACACACACACAGAGGATTGTGGGTAGTGTAGTCTTATCATAATGTAATGTAATGTAATAGTGTAGTCTCTCACACTCACAGAGGATTGTGGGTACTGTAGTCTTAGCATAATGTAATGTAATAGTGTAGTCTCTCACACACACACAGAGGATTGTGGGTAATGTAGTCTTAGCATACTGTAATGTAATGTAATGGTCGCAGTGGCCAGCGTTGAACGTTGTAACCGCTAGACCACCATGCAGGAGGCCCCAAAAGTATTAACTTGTAACAGGATGTAAGTGAAGCTGTTTCTTTCAGGCTTTTATATTCTTTTGACATTACATTTACATTACAGGCATTTAGCAGACGCTCTTATCTAGAGCGACTTACACAGTTTACATTTCTTTACAATCCATTTACAGCTGGATATTAACTGAAGCAATTCAGGTTAAGTACCTTCAGCTCAAGGGTACAACCAATCTGGGTTCAGAGCAGGCCACTCCACAGAGACTGCTCTCCTTGCGGTCACTGAGGCTCTTCATGTTGCTAGGTCCCGATCCCTTAGCTCTGTCCTCCTCCTCCTCGACCTGGTCCAGGCCCTGGTGATCTCACGTCTGGACTACTGCAATTCCTTGCTGGCAGGCCTTCCGGCCTGTGCCATCAAACCTCTGCAACTAGTCCAGAACGCTGCCGCTCGCCTGGTGTTCAACCAGCCGAAGTTCACTCACGTCACCCTCTACTCTCCTCTCTGCACTGGCTCCCCATCGCAGCACGCATCAGATTCAAGTCACTGGTGCTTGCTTTTTGCGGCCAGAGGTACTGCTCCCCGATACCTCCAGTCACTCATCACTCCCTACACCCCACCCAGACTCCTCCGCTCTGCCTCCTCTGGCAAACTGACTGCCCCATCCCTCCGGGCGCCTGGCAGCCGCTCCTCGCGGTCTCGCCTCTTCTCTGTCCTGGTCCCTCGCTGGTGGAACGACCTCCCGCAATTGGTCAGGACTGCGGAATCACTCCCAATCTTCCGCAAGAGACTCAAAACCCACCTCTTCAGACTCCACTACCACTGAACTCTGTGCATTAATTAACCGTCACCCCTGTGTTACAGGTACAATGTGCAGATGCCAGCAATGATGTCCATTGCATTACAAATGCACCTTTTGTAATTTGCTCTGGACAAGAGCTAAATTGTAAAGATAAGAGTGTCAGCTAAATGCCTAAAATGTTAACATGTTAAAATGTAAAAACACTCTTGTGTTTGAGTCTAAATGTGGATTATCTTTAACCCCCTGAGGTCGGCTGGATCGGCGCCGATCCAAGCAGCAATACAAGTATATTACTATTTCTAACTTCGCGATATTTTATCATACACACGCGGCAAAAACATTGACAGAAACCTTAGAATCGCGACTTTCCGATTTGAGCACTGGCAAATCAAATGGGATTTTAAAATTAGCTTAATTAGACCAAAAGTAAACCTTGCTTTTTACTCTGTTTTTTACCTTTTAGTAACGTCCCCCTTCTATTGACATGTTAACGAGGTGCTAATTTCGGGGAGGTGCGTGGGGCCATGTGTGAAAACGCCGGCGTAAACAACACAAACTGTCGACAATTTGAAGCAAGATTTTATACAGACATACAATTTTATTCAAGATGGAAAGATTTTCTGCGCTGCAGTGTTTGAGAGATGGAAAGCGACGAGGACAACAACTGACGAAGAGTAAGTAACTATATTTGATTTGCCATGTTATCAAATACTCGTATATATATTCAATATATGAATTCCACGTCTTGTGACTACATATTCCGCGTGTTGCAACGTAACAAATTTCAATAGGCACACAAGATCTATGGAAGAATACTTTTCAAACAGCCTAAATTATTATAAAAAATCGTATGTAGCATGATCGGTTTCATGATCTCACGTCCTTGTAAAATCGATTCTTGTTTTTGTTTATTATTAGAGTGCTTCTGTTTAGTTAAATCCATGTTTGGGATTACGTTTTGGATTTGCTGTTTAGCTAGCTTTGTTTGTTCAGCTAGCTTTGTTTGTTCCAGTTCGTTTATCATTTTGGTTTGTTTTGTGAGTTATTTGCGTGTCGCCTCCGACATTGTTTTGCTTACGTTTGTGGATAATAAAATAAGAGCCAAAATGGCTGCTGCCACAAGAAGCGCTTGTCGTGAAAGGAGAAATGGTAACTCAAATATTGCTTAGCCATTTTAAAATCTAAATTAAAATCTAAATTGTGAGTGTGTTGTTTTAACTCTAAAGTGAAAAAAATCACAAAAGTTTAATTGGAAGACCCTTTTTTTCCTTGGGTCTCAGGAGGATATTATGTGCATTATTGTTAGGCTGTATGACTTGTAATATGTGGCATTCCCCATACTGTATAGTAGTTTGTGTGCTGTTTTCAATAAATCTTCCAAAATGAAAAAAGCATATATTCTTCTGCATGGCTCACTGACTTGCTTACTGTGATGGCCTTCGAGAGAGAGAGATGGCCCATCTGACAACTCTTAGAGGTGTGGACAATGAATAATGAATATTCAGGTATTTAGCATTTAGCCCTCCCACAGCCTGAAATAAATGTGACCAGTTCTGATAAAAACAGGTTTTTAGCTATTTAGATCTCAGATGTGCTAAACTGTTTTCACACCCTTACATAACCAAGACCTTGATGAACAAACGCACATTGGCAAAACAATTCGTCACTATAGTTTAGTGTGTGCTTTCACAACTTTTGTGACAGCAGAAAAATTTACTATTTTTAACTTGTGTGTTTGTAGATCTATTTACAAGCTGCATATGATACTGACCAAACTATTGATGGCATACATATGTAGCTGTGATTGTCCTTCAAATAAAAATATCAAACACTTTGGAGTAAGTGTGTGTTAAGTTGATGAAATTGAGATAAATATCAGACCATGACAAAATTACAAACCATCTCAAAGCTTAGCACGGACCTCAGAGGGTTAACAGTGAGTATCTTGGGTGCAGTGGGCAGTCTTTTGTTTGAGTCTAAATGTACCAGGATGGCCGAGTGGTTAAGGCGTTGGACTTAAGATCCAATGGATGTATGTCTGCGTGGGTTTGAAACCCACTCCTGGTATAATATATCTTTACCTCCGGGCTTCCAGGCACATCCTCTTCTCTGTCCTGACCCCTCGGTGGTGGAGCAATCTTTACCTTGTATTAATGCACATCTTGTAAGTCGCTCTGGATAAGAGCGTCTGCTAAATGTTTAAAATGTAAAATGTGGATTATCTTTAACAGTGACTATCTTGGGCAAAGTAGAGAGAGGGAGAGAAAGAGAGAAAGGAGATGGAGAGAGAGAGTGGGAGGGAGAGAGAGAGGGAGATGGAGAGAGAGAGAGGGAGAGAAAGAGAGAACGAGATGGAGAGAGAGAGTGGGAGGGAGTTAAAGGGGAGAGAGAGAGAGAGAGGGATAGAGAGATGGAGAGAGAGAAAGAGATGGAGGGAGAGAGAGAGAGAGAGAGGGGGAGAGAGAGATAGAGGGATAGAGAAAGAGACTCATTTCTGCTCTCTTTGTCAAGTGTGTGTGGTGTAAACCTTGATTCTACAGCTTTAGCATTCACGCCATGGCCTCCTCTTGTGTCTGTAATGCACTTTAGAGGCTCAATGAAGCAATACCACAACAAACCACCAGAGGGCCACATCCCGCTAGAGTCCTAAGAAGAGCTGCCCTGATACAAATCGCCAGAAACCAGAAACCTGGGCCCGTATTCACAAAGAATTTTAAGGGTAAAAGTTGGTCGTAACTCCGAATTTAGGAGCAAGTCCGAAAAATAATGGGCGTGTCACTCATAAATTTAGGAGTCCTACATTTTTGGGATAAGAGTATTTCACAAAGGGTTTGAGAGCTAAAAACAGCTCCTAAGTCCAGGAGAAGTTAGAAGCAGCCAAGAGGACTTCTAAGTCACTAAAGACCTACTCACAGCATTCCTTAGTATGAGTTTGTCTTTGCAGCTTTGTGAATAGGTTTTAAGGTGGGACTCCTAACTAAAATGTTTTAGTGCGATTTAGGAGTACTCCTAGTGGTAAGATAAAAAAAAAAATTGTGAATATGGCCCAGATCCACAAAGTGTGATAAAATCAATAGAATAAGTGGAATACGTTACGTACAAAATAAGAAATATTTTATATATATATATATATATATATATATATATATAGACAGTATATATGTCTATATATATATTGTGGCAGCCAAAGGGGCTGCACAAGGAAATGGCTGCCTGGCCTCCAACACATGGGACCCCGAGAACACTACATTTCCCAGCAGGCCACAGTCACACCTGAGCCGAGTCAGGGCAACGGGACTAACAACCAGCTGAAGGCAATTTCAAGGCCTATTTAAAGGGCTGATTCCCATCACACTGGGAGAGGAGTAGGAAAGTGTTTGTGAGGAGTTGCTGAGTGTGGAAAGGAGAGAAAACAGTGAAGTCGTTTGACCAGCCAGGATTTGGAAATAGTGATTGTTGGAGTGTTTTTGGTGTATGAAATTGGATTGTTTTGAGGACCCCCTTTGGATTGACTACGGACTGGATTGCGGAACGGAACTGGATAACCGAATTGGATTTTGGACATTGACAACGAGCTAAGGATTGTGGACTGTGTTTGTATTCCCCCGAATACCCCGCCCTTTGTTTTGTGTAGCGTTTGTCAAGAATATTATTAGGTTAATAAATTATTGTGGGCGGCACGGTGGTGCAGTGGACAGCGCTGTCGCCTCACAGCAAGAAGGTCTCGGGTTCGAATCCAGGCCGGGGGCCTTTCTGTGTGGAGTTTGCATGTTCTCCCGTGTCGCGTGGGTTTCCTCCGGGTACTCCGGTTTCCTCCCACAGTCCAAAGACATGCACGTTAGGCTAATTGGAGAGTCTAAATTGCCCGTAGGTATGAGTGTGTGAGTGAATGGTGTGTGTGCCCTGCGATGGATTGGCGACCTGTCCAGGGTGTATTCCTGCCTCTCGCCCGGAACGCATGCTGGGATAGGCTCCAGCCCCCGCGACCCTGACCAGGAATAAGCGGCTTAGATAATGGATGGATGGATGGATGGATAAATTATTGTTTTGTTTTGAATACTGCCTCCTTCGTGGTTTTCAACTTGCCTACGCCCTCTGCAAGGTCCGTGAGTGTCGCCCAACCCCAGGGACACCACAATATATAATATAATATAACTGTACCCGTAGCAGAGAAGAGATGGAATAAAGCGGAATGACTCTCTCTCTCTCCCTCTCCCTCTATCTGTCTCAGTCTTTCTCTCCCTCCCACTGCACCCAAGATAGTCACTGTTAAAGATAATCAGCTGGGCCTGTTTTGTCATTGTTTGTGGTGCTATTGTTTCAGCTGGGGTTGCCTCTCTGCCTCCCTCTCTTCCTCCCTCTCTTTCTCTCCCTCTCTCTGTTTCTTTCTCTGTCTCTCTCTCTTTCTCTCACTCACACACTCACTCACTCATTCACTCACTGATTCACTCAGTTAAACTCTAACATCTATCAGCAGAGAAGAGGCGGAATGACTGCGTCAAGAACAACTAAAGGTAAGTATTGATGCTATATAACAATAAGTGTAAAAAAAAATGTTTTCTTATCTTTGTCCATTCAAAGCTTTGGCCTACATAGGCCACTGTGTATAACACAAATTTGCCTCCCTCTAGCTTTTAGCTTCATTATTCAGAAGCCAATCAGCTTTGGTCATTTTTCTTCGACATAAAAATGTCCCTTTATTATGTCTAAGAAATATTCATTCAAACATCCAATTATCTAACCTGCTTATTATTCGTCAGGGTTGCAGGGGGGGCTGGAGCCTATCCCAGCATGCATTGGGGCGAGAGGCAGGAATACACCCTGGACAGATCGCCAATCAATCGCAGGGCACACACACCATTCACTCACACACTCATACCTACGGGCAATTTAGACTCTCCAGTTAGCCTAACGTGCATGTCTTTGGACTGTGGGAAGAAACCGGAGTACCCGGAGGAAACCCACGCGGACACGGGGAGAACATGCAAACTCCGCACAGAAAGGCCCCCCCGGCCGGGATTCGAACCCAGGACCTTCTCGCTGTGCGGCGACAGTGCTATCCACTGTGCCTCCCTCTAAGAAATATAATTATTTGTAATGTATTCTTATTATTATTATTATAATGACAAGACTAACTCCTTTACAGCGCGCACGCGAATGACAAGACTGCGACTAACTGCGAGCCCCACCCACTCTCTTTTCTTTCTCTCTCTCTCTCTCTCTCTCTCTCTCTCCCTCCTCTCTCTCTCTGCCTTTCTCCCTCTCCCTCTCTCCCTCTCTGTCTCTCGCTCTTTTTCTTTCTCTCCC
>JAINUG010001099.1:25000-32041 GCA_029706075.1 Aldrovandia affinis
ATATATACTGTATATCAAAGAGTGTCCTGGCACAAACTCACACATACCTGTATAAACACACACAAACAAAGTTGTTTTCTGCATCTGGTCATTAAGTCAGCGCTGTTACCTTGATTTGGTTTCCCCCATGAATTATTGTTCTCTGATTTTGCCACCCAGAGGATGCCAATGTTAGTAGGTTGGGGACATACTTTAACTTTTCCTCCCTCTGTGCCGCTGCATTTCTGTCCCTCCCTCTGGTCCAAGGCCGAAATTACCATATATATTGGTAACAGATATGCTCAAAATGTATAATATATAGCCTAGCTGATATATTTTAAAAAAAATGTCCCCCCCAATGTTGACTCCATGGTTACGGCCTTGCTCTGGTCTAATGGTAACTTTCCAGTGGTGGAGCAACAAGGGTTAAAAACCTCCTTTTTTTAACATGATGATAAGGTTGCTGTTATTAAAGACGCTCTTGTTGACGTGCAGATTAGATTCATTTGTGAGAAACCTCTCTCGCACTCTGTGCTGGAAACTGCTACGGTGTTAACAGCGGTTAAGAGATCCTTCAAGGGCTGTAACTTGTTCTCCCGATGTCTCTGTGAACACTCTGAAAGCACAAATTTGTTTCTCGGCTGTTAAGTCTGTTAAAATACGCGTTGTGGTCGCACTTTAGATATTTATGAGCCCGGGGCTCTGATTCTGAGTAAGACATTTGCCGGGGCACAAAATCGGATTCTTGGCATTTGCTGGGGCTGAAAATTATGGCACAAATTAAGCACTGCCCACACCCCAATGGAATTAGACATCTAGTATGCAGAAAAAGTCGGTTCTGGCTCCACGATGGTGGAATGACCTTCCTGTGGAAGTCAGAACAGCTGAGACCCTGGCCACCTTCAAGCGACAACTGAAGACTCACCTCTTCAGGGTGCACCTCTCCCCGTAGTCCGGTCTTTGTTAACTTAGGGACGTAGCTGCTTAGTATTACACATGTCTACTTGTTTATGTATTGTATTAGGCTTAGGCATTATTTTCCGCACTGATTGCTTTATTGCTGCCTTTGAATTGTGGCTACAGATTTACCTACAGGGTCCTAGTTTAACTATGTGGTTGCTCCTAGCACCTGGAACTGTACTTCCCTCTAGGGTGGCTTTCAGCTAAACTGTTCTTGACTACGGTTAACACTTTGTTGTACGTCGCTCTGGATAAGAGCGTCTGCCAAATGCCTGTAATGTAATGTTATGTAATGTAATACAGAGAGCATGCTGGGTAAGGTGCGCATTTAAAAGTGAAGAGCTTTAAAAATGTGTACATTAGTGATGAAAACCGTGACACAGAGGGAGGCGATTTGAAACACTCTGGTGATTCAGAACCCCTGAAATGGCTCAATCTTTTAATGAATTCACTCCTTTCCTTGGACGTTTCGGCACGTTGTGGTTAGTTTAAATCTGGCCCTACATTTTGTTTGACACCCATATTTTCTTAATAAATACTGTGAGAGTGTGTGTATGAGTGTGTGTGTATGTGTGTGTGTGTGTGTGTGTGTGTGCACGTGTGTATGTGTGTGTGTGTGTGTGTGCACGTGTGTATGTGTGTGTGTGAGTGTGTATGTGTGTGTGTGTGTGTGTCTGTGTGTACTACTAGTTGACTAAAAATGTGTTTGTGTGTGAGTGTGTGTATGTGTGTGTATGTGCACGTGCGTGTGTGTGCATGTGTGTGTGTGAGTCTGTGTGTGTAATACTTGTAGAATAAAAAAAATTGTGTGTGTGTGTGTTATTCCCATAGTCATAAACAAGAGCTTCTTGTTGTTAATTAAATAAATGGTTTGGTACTTCATGTGTGCAGGTAACACAGAGTGTGCCCTGTAGGTATGAGTGTGTGAGTGAATGGTGTGTGTGCCCTGTGATGGATTGGCGACCTGTCCAGGGTGTATTCCTGCCCCATTGCATGCTGGGATAGGCTCCTGCGACCCTGACCAGGAATAAGTGGGTACGATAATGAATGAATGAATGATTGAGTTGAGTTGAGTTGAGTTGATTTTATTGTCATTCCGCCACATACAAGTATGTGGAAGAACGAGATTGCGCTTCGATTTACAACAGTGCAACATTAAGACAACAATTACACAACAGTTAAGACAGTGCAACATTTACAACACAACATTTAGGTCACATTGAGGTACATTTTATAAAGTGCAGTAACATTATAAAGTGCAACAGAAACACATTTAGGTAACAATAAGGTGCAGGCATGTATTGTTTTGTAGTGCAAAGAACAGAAACGGCACTAGTAGCAGCGTGACTGTTCTCAACAGTGCAACAATTCCACACCAGTTAGGACAGTGCAACATGTAGGACGACATTTAGGTCACATTGAGGTACATTATGGTATGATACGTTTATATCAGGGGTCTTCAACTCCAGGCCTCGAGGTCCGCAGGGTGTGCAGGTTTTTGCTCCAACCACGCACTGCACCACCTGATTTCACTAATTAGCTCACTTCCTGGACCAAGGAGGTAAAGTAATTATTCGAAATCAGGTGGTGCAGTATGTGGTTGGAGCAAATACCTGCAGACACTGTGGACCTCGAGGCCTGGAGTTGAAGACCCCTGGTTTATACTATATACTAGTTATATGAAAGAACAATAATAATATGTATTGGATGTTGTTGTTGTTACAATGGGCTGCAATGACATGTTGAAAGAATATCACACAGCAAAGAGCTTTTTGAATTCTTTCAACTCTGTCAGACGGTGACATTTCCTGAATATGAATTTCTAGCTGTTGTCACAACATGTTGCAGTAATACTATAATTTAATACATTATATTCTGGCAGCAGTCTGTCTGGAAACTTGAACTGTCTGTCAAGGGGCGTTGTTTTGATTGTCCTCTGTGACAAACAGCCTTTCCAAAAAAAATCATTATTTGTCATTGAAAGTAAACATCGTCAATTTAAGACCTGGGCATTTCCTAACTTGGTGACATGGTGATTAACTAAAGCTTTTATATTAACACCTGCGTGTCAGTAATGCACTGATCTCGGCAGATCTTGCCGGCTTGGGTTTGTCGAGGAGCAGGAAAAGGCGTCCGTGGTCGGAATCTGACTCAAGAGTGTCTTGTTACCCGGAGGATGGGCGGCGGACTCGTGGGGGAGGGTGAATTGAGATAAATAGAGGGTATAATTGGCAACCGAATTGGGAGAAAAACATGAAAAAAAATTGAATTAAAAAAGAAATTAATGAATGAAACACTGTGGTAGTTACAGTTCTTTTGACCCCCCCCAGAAAATTGTTTTAAAAAATATGTTCCAAGGGGCTGGCGGATGGCGTAGCGGTCTAACGCACCACGCTTCGGGGTGGTGTGCCCTGCCCGTCAGAACCACGCTCTACCTACTGAGACACACAGAACCACGCTCTACCTACTGAGACACATAGAATCACGCTCTACCTACTGAGCCACACAGAACCACGCTCTACCTACTGAGACACACAGAACCACGCTCTACCTACTGAGCCACACAGAACCACACTCTACCTACTGAGCCACACAGAACCACGCTCTACCTACTGAGCCACACAGAACCACACTCTACCTACTGAGACACACAGAACCACGCTCTACCTACTGAGACACACAGAACCACACTCTACCTACTGAGCCACACAGAACCACGCTCTACCTACTGAGACACACAGAACCACGCTCTACCTACTGAGACACACAGAACCACACTCTACCTACTGAGCCACACAGAACCACGCTCTACCTACTGAGCCACACAGAACCACGCTCTACCTACTGAGACACATAGAACCATGCTAGGAATGTTGTTAACTATAAAATCAAGAAGGCCAAATCCATATTTTATACTGAACAACTTGAAATAAATAAATTTCAGCCAAAGAAACTTTGGAAAGTTTTTAAAAGTCTTGGGGCTTGCCAATCTAAAGGTAGTAAAACTTCTATTAGTTTGACTACAGATGGTGGTTTCATTCATGAGAAGAAAGATGTGGCAGAACAATTTAACAACTATTTTACCAATGTGGCTGAGGACCTTGTCCGAAAATTAGAAAAACCTACTATAAAGTATGGATTGGGACATGTAGCTGATTTCTATCAGAAGGAAAAGGGTATTAAACCTAACTCTTTTGCATTCCTTGATGTTTCTGCTGACGATGTTCATAAAGCTTTAAACAATCTCTCATCTAATAAAGCCACTGGTATTGATGCTATTCCCGCCAGATTCTTAAAAGATGGTGCTTCTGTTATTGCCCACCCCCTGTCTGAAATAATTAATCAATCTTTAAGAATTGGTATTGTACCCAAAGACTGGAAATTAGCTCGTGTTATTCCTCTACATAAGAAGGAGAGCAAAACATTAGTTAACAACTATAGACCTATTTCTATCCTTACTGCATTTTCCAAGGTTGTTGAAAGACTTATTCATGATCAGATTATGGATTATTTTACCAGCAACTCTCTTATTTATGATTTCCAGTCCGGTTTTAGACCATCTTACTCAACCGATTCTTGTCTCATTCATTTAACAGATTACATTAAGCAACAATCAGATAAAGGGAAACTCACTGGCATGGTTGTTTTAGATCTTGAAAAGGCGTTTGACACCGTGGATCATTCTATCCTCATTGGTAAATTGAAAGCTCTGGGGCTTACACAATCGTCCATATCTTGGTTTCAATCTTACTTGAAGGATAGATGGCAAGCCGTTGATGTGGGTGGTACTCTTTCCTCCTGGCGTGAGGTTAAATGTGGGGTGCCCCAGGGGTCCATACTGGGCCCACTTCTTTTGTTTCTTATATAAATGATATGGCCACCTCTGTTAATTGTAAATTGCTCCTTTATGCTGATGATTCAGCTCTGGTTGTCTCCGGTAATAGCGTTATCACTATCCAGGCTCAATTGACCAAAGAACTTGAAAATATTTATAACTGGCTTATTGATAACAGACTATCCTTGCATATAGGTAAAACCAATGCTATCCTGTTTGGCTCAAAGCACAAACTCGGATGCAACCAGAGCTGAAAGTTATGTGCAATAACCAAGTAATAATCAACAAAACATCTGTTAGTTATCTGGGACTTGAATTTGATAGTATACTTAGTTTTGAAGATACAGGCAAATCTGTTATTAGGAAAGTTAACTCTAGAGTCAAATTTTTATACAGGAACAAGAAGTTTCTTAATGCGAGTTCTTTGAAATTACTTGCCTCCAGTCTAATCTTATGTCATTATGACTATGGTTGTAGTGTGTGGTACTCTGGTCTAAAAGCAAATCTTAAACAAAAACTCCAAACTGCTCAGAACAAAACCATCAGATGTGTACTCAATCTCCACAATAGGTATCATATTGGCGCTACTGAGCTTGATAAACTTGGTTGGTTACCGATTGATTTAAGGGTGAAACAACTTAAATTGTGTCATATGTACCGCATTTTAAATGGCCTCAGCCCAGGTTATCTCAGGGAAGGTGTTGTAAGAACAAGTGAAGTTCACTTTTATAACACCAGATCTGCTCAATATTCAATTCACAAACCAATTGCAGGAAGCCAAACAAAACCTCATTTCTTAATACTGCTATCAACTCTTGGAATACTTTACCTGCATCAGTACAAGGCATAAACACCCTGAATGTCTTTAAACATTCTCTCAAGACTTACCTGAAAAACGAAATGATGGCTAGAGAGTAATTGCAACACATTCCTGAGATACCATTTGTATACTTATGTATTATTATAAATATATATTTTTTTTTTATAAAGTGTATTAGGATATGTTGAAGTTTTGATATTTAAAGGACCCCAGTGGAAATAAGTAGGCTTTTAGTTTTCAACTTTTAGCTACTTTACTGGGTTATCCTTGGATCATTTTGTTTTGATTTATAAAATGTGTACAATTTAAAATGTTACTATTACTATTTTATATATTATTATTATTGTTACTGTAATGTATTTGTACTTTGATCCGAAATAAACTAAAAAAAAAAAAAAAAAAAAAAAATGCTCTACCTACTGAGCCACACAGAACCACACTCTACCTACTGAGACACACAGAACCACGCTCTACCTACTGAGCCACACAGAACCACGCTCTACCTCTGCCACTCTTGTGCGCAGTGAACGTTCTCTGTCAGGTCACCATGAGCCACCAGAACAGCTTCAATGCACCTTGGCATCTAAGTGTATACAAGTGTATACAAGTGCCTATGGAAAACGCTGTCTCAGGCACCGCTCCAGAATCTCCCATAAGTGTTCAATTGGGTTGAGATCTGGTGACTGAGACGGCCATGGCATATGGTTTACATCGTTTTCATGCTCATCAAACCATTCAGTGAGCACTCGTGCCCTGTGGATGGGGGCATTGTCATTCTGGAAGATACCACTCCCATCAAGATAGAAATGCTTCACCACAGGATGAAGGTGATCACTCAAAATGGCTTTGTATTTATTGGTGTTTACTTTGCTCTCTAAGGGGTTGAGTGGACCTGAACCATGCCAGGAAAATGCACCCCACACCATAACAGAGCCACCAGAACCATTGATTTACTCAAGTGTTTTCTTTATTTTGAATTGCTACCGGACCCTGAACGGAGAATACACACTGGCAGAGTATCTCTTCTCTGACAGAGATACAAAGCAGAGACAGATCCTGACCAAGTACAGACTCAGTGACCACACGTTAGCAATTGAAAAAGGTAGACATAAAATATAATGGCTACCAAAAGAAGAACGTATTTGTGGTCACTGTGAGACAGGAGAGGTAGAGACAGAGATGCACTTCCTCCTACATTGTGAGAAGTATTCTGAAATCATAAAAGTATATTTCAGTAAATTTGGCAAACTCAAACATCCTTGAATAATGAGGAAAAGCTGTGAGTCCTTTTGGGCGAGGGACCAACAGCCCCACTCGCAGCCCAATATGTATTAGCCTATCACAACCTGAGGGACAGTGAGTGACCAACCAATATTATATATATACTATATAGAGATCTAATCATTAATACATTGAAATTATGATAGCATAAATTCATAATGAAGTG
>JAINUG010000011.1:725000-925000 GCA_029706075.1 Aldrovandia affinis
GTGTGTGTGCGTGTGTGCGTGCGCGCGTGTGTGTTTGTGTGTGTGAGAAAGAGAGAGAGAGAGAGACAGGGAGAGGGTGGAAGGGAGTGAGTGACTGAGTGAGTGAGGGAGGGAAAGGGAAGGTGCAATGAGACTGTAGTGTAGTGCAGTAACCCACACAAGCTCGTTCGTGTTCTCTCTCTCTCTCTTTCCCTCTCTCTCTCTCTCTCTCTCCCTCTCTCCCCCCACACTGCAGCAGCTCCAGCTAATCACAGTAATACATGCAGCCTGAGTCACAGCTGTAGCAGAGCACTCGCTCTCCCACCACACAGAACAGGCGTTCTATCCCCTTTCCCCAGCACGCCGATCCTAAACGGCGTAGCCCCTACCTCCAGCCAGCACATCCACGCCCCTGCCACTGGCTACCAGCCCGCCGGCCCATACGGGGAGGGTGCCGATGCTCCTGTGACAGCCCCTCAAATAACGGCATCACCTCCCCTGAAACCTGGTTTAGAGCGATGGCATCTTTACAACTGCTCGGTTATGCCGCCGTTCACGGCCACCAGACGCACCTTCCCCAACGCATCACAGAAATGACAGAAAGCACTGTCAGCTATCTAGGAATGATAAAAGCACTACGTCTCAACAACAACAACAACTCTTGTTGTTAAGCAAGATAACTGGGGAGTCATCGTGATCCACATGAAAGGTCTACGTGAAAAGTCGTGTTGCTGCAAAAATCACACGGTTCTGCAGTGCTGGAGCGCGGTATACTGTAGCCCGGTTTGCGCTGACAGACGTATGCGTGTGTTTTTGATCACGCGAACATGCTGGTCCCCCTTTTATTCAGCAAATGACACAGAACAAGCCTCAGGGCTGTTTCCCGAATCCTGAGAAAGCACAGTGATTCGAGGAGTCTGATTAGCAATCTACATAAAGACTTTTTTTGGAGACCATTCCTGCAGAATAATTAGACGCTGAGCTCTTGGCTGCTAGGCCAATTCAGAAAGGCTCAGCACGGGAACGCAACTGCACTTCAACATCAAAGGCACAGGGTGGCATGACAAAGAGAATGCACCGTTTCACAGCAGCACCCTGTACAACATACTTTTGTACAGCGTACAGTTTGTACTTTCAGAATCACAGCGAGCCACTTACCATTTTCAACCACGTGTGTGGTGGGGGGGGGCACTAACAGGTGTATTGGGGATGAGGGTTGGAGAGAGAGACAGATGGGAGAGAGAGAGAGAGAAATAGGGGTTCAGGGTTCCACAAGGTTGTGGGTTCAATTCCCATTGGGACCATATATGCTGAAAAAAGTATGCATTCATAACTGTTAGTCGCTTTGGATAAAAGCGTCTGCTAAATGGCATATATTAAATATGATATATATATTAAATAGAGGAAGATTAAAAGGGTGAGAACCAGTGGCAGACAGGTAAAATGGGTGGAGGAGAAAGTGAAATGAAAGAGCTGAGAGGGGTGGAGTGGGTAAGGCGAGGTGATCGTGTAAGAGTGGCAGAGATGCAGGAACGCGACACTTGTCGGTGTCCTTTTCTCCCTTTCTCTCAGCAATGCCTTTCCACTATGCCTGCCTGTCTGTCTGTCTGTCTGTCTGTCGCTCTGTTGTTCGGACACACAGCAGGTTTGTCTCTGCAGGTCCCCACACGTCTCTCTCACTCTCTCTCTCACCCTCACTCTCAGCCTCCTGTGATCTGAGCCAGTGAACGGACTGCAGGGCTCTGTTGGCACAAGGCGAGCAAGCACACTTCTGCTACTCTAAGCGGGGGGCAGCAATACCAACACATGCGCTGCTCTATCCAGCCTACAGAATCACACTGCTCCCAATTCAGGCATGCTCATCGAGCGGGTCTCCATTTCTATTTATACATATATATTCCTCAATGCTATTCACAGGGGAAAGATCACTGTCACGACAGGAAAAATAAAATGCAGACCATATGTGTGCCTTTCCACGATCCAGCTGGACCATCGCCAGTATCAGTGCTACATGCACCCCCTGCTAATTTACGGGCAATCTAGACAAACTATCAAATGAGGAACAGGCTCAAAAAATAACAGCCAGAGTACCTACGTGCCTCAAACAGCAAGCCTCCCCCCGCCCCCAAAGTCTTGAGCCAAAAAACCACGGGGGAAAAGGGCACAAAGTGCTGAATGTATCGTTTCCACGCTCCCGCTGTGGCTTATTCCGCCAATATGGAGCGAAAATGGGAAACACACAGAGGCTGACGAGCTGCAGGCTTCAGGCCTAATTGCTTCTTACTCCCTGTATTTGACACGAGCTGCAATCTCAGTCTGCACAGACGTCTGGGGGCTGCGAGAGCAAATCCACTCGCAGAAACGCTCAATTAAAGCGCAAAGCAGAGCACACAGGACAGAAAGCAGGACATCGCAGGAACCGGGAGAAAGCATGATCGTTTATTTTCCCTCAAATGGCCTGGTTTTAATCAGCACTCCTCGTTTACTATTTAAACAATCCTTAGACAATTGTTTTTAGAACGTTTCAGTCCAAGCTGTACTCGTTGTCACCTGTTTCTAATTTAAACTCTTTCTACTAGAATAACTCATTTAAGGAAAATTTGTTTAAAGTAAGGCTGTTAGTCATTTACTGTCCCTATATATTTGACTGACAGTTCAATTATTGACTATTTTTTTCCTCTGTTCCACGTACTGTAAAGCAAAACATAGCAGGACAGTGGATCATGTAGATAATAATCATAATTGAATAACAGGGTACAGGCACAGGGTAATGTGAAGGTACATTGTTAGTATTTTCATTTTTAAAAAGGTTCTAATTTGAGCATGGTTTGATTGTGTCTGTGCGTGGGGGGGGCAGCAGTTTGTTGTTGGGCTACATCATTACTACCATGTCTTGCCATGGAATTGCCGTGCAATAACATTTTCTGAGAAAGGGGGATTAGTTCATCATGTTGTGCATACACCGCATAAATACTTCCATTTCATATTGAATTTAAATAAAAAATAACCTAGTCATCCTTTAAACATTTAAAAATCATCCATTCAAATATAAAGTAATTGTTAACGTCCGTGCTGGCTATTTTGTTCTAGGGTCAACAGGTGAGCTGTTGTTCTCCAGGTGTTATGTTTGGTTTGTGATTGCCCTTTTCATTTAACTCCCCATTGGACTACTCTTTTTCTCAAGTTAGGAGAGGTGAAACCAAACAGCTTTCGCTCCATTCTAGGGCTCCAATTATAAGGCTGAAGCAATTCAAGCTGTAGCTACCTGCAGGGTTTGAGAAATCTCAAGACTTTTACACACTAAGGACCCAGCTGTCTGAAAATAACCTGTGAATGTGCAACAACTTACATAGACACCTCACTGCAAGGATATGAATAGCAGAGAATCGAGCATGGAGGCATCTCATGAAAAAGCACGTACAGACAGCAACACTGCACAAATATATCAATAATTCATTAAGAACAGTTGAAATTTGTTACAGCATATTATTAGGGCTGCCAAGGGCGGGAGCTTAGCAGTAATTCTGCCAATTCTCCAGAACCAATTTTTAATTTAAGCTATTCAAAATATTTTTGTCAGAGAGACAATTTCACTTTTAATATTTTTCCCAGGATTAAGCAGCCCAGGTAAAAAAAAAAAAAAAAGTAAAGAATACTCTTGGTTTTGCTGGCACACTAGCTCACAACACAATTTTACTTGTTTGATGTTGTTGTTGTCCTAAAGGTTACAATAATACTTGCAAAGACATTTATGGCAGTGCTTGGAAGGACTGAGAATAATATTTTACCACAGGATCACATCACAGCTGGGTTCCCTCTCAAATCCACTCAATGATTTTAATATTTATTTTTATCACTTTTCAATGACATTGTAGGGATACTAGTACAATTTAAAGGATTATTTTTGGATTATAAAATTGGTCTTCTTTGAAGTTTCAACAACAACAGACATGTGGATGCTCTTGGCACAAATACTAGACACCAATTAAGTTTTGGTAGCTTAATGTACAAAGCATGTGAGCTAGCAACATCAGCACAGTAACACTGCTAGACCTAATAGTCAATTATATCAAGCTAGTGAGTTAGTAAGAAAGGTCATATTATCCTCACTGTAAAATAAACTTCTTGTCCAATGAGTTAGTGCGGTATTTGACCACTTTTCCATGACATAACAATATATATATTGTATTTAAAAGTATTTGCAACAATCGTTGGGATCCCTTGTCACAGATTCTCTCATTGGAAACACAAACTCCACTCGTTGAGGTTCTCTGGACAGCAGGTGGGGCTCACCTTGTCGCAGGCCACTCCAGTCAACACCCGAGAAGAAGGGGTGGCAGCGAAGATCTTCAAACCCAAGCCGGTCCCGTGCCCCACAAAGCAGGCCCTGCACTAGGTCCACATAGAGACTGCTTGCCTTAGGTTCGTCCGGAAACTTCAGGAAGCGCTGGGGACGGATGAAACAGAGTATTTCAAAACTAGCCCCTTTCACATCCAACCACATCCCAAATACCCATTCATTTGGCTGACCACAACCAGCATTATGGGTGCTCAACAGCACCTCCAGAGCTGACAATCACTAGAACAAAGTGCCTTTACTCAAGCTGACCCAAGCTATTGCACAAGAGTCAGCAGAATTCATCACTAAAAGAGATAAGAGGATACGGACAGCACTATCCCCGGCACAGGCACGGCAACAACTCAACAGCGGAGCTGACCTGGAAGTTCATGATGTTGTTGATGGTCTTGGTGGAGGTGCCCTCGGCGAAGGGGGACTTCATGTAGATCATCTCGTAGGCGATGATTCCCAGGGACCACCAGTCACACTCTGGACCGTACGAGGACTGGCCAAACCCGGCCATCGCTGTCAGAACCTCAGGGGCCAAGAAGTCCTGGGTCCCGACTGGCAACCTGGAAGCCGCAACCTACAAGAACATCACAGCAGTGGCACTGTCTCTACCACTACAGCTTAATAATATGCTCATCATCATCATCATCATCATCATCATCATCATCATGCGGCAGTGTAGTGTATAGTTGGCAGGGTAGTGTAATGGTTAGGTACTGGAACTTGTACCTCAGAGGTTGCAGGTTCAATTCCCAGGTGGAGCACTGCCGTTGTACCCTTGAGCAAGGTACTTAACCTGAATTGCTTCAATAAAATATCCAGCTGTATAAATGGATTGTATGTAAAGAAATGTAAACGGTGTCCACACTGGCCACGGAGACCGGGGTTCGATTCCCCGTCCCGCCAGAGTCGGCTCTGGCCGGGAGTGCCATCGGGGCGGCAATTGGCTGTCCGTCCCAGGGAGGGGGGAGGGAAGCTGACACACACAGTTCGCTGTGCACAGGAGTGGTTCTGGGGTACCGGAATTACAGTCGACGGCACGACGAGTGTTGTCTCGGAGGAGGCAGCGCTACGCCCTTGTCACTGCCGGTCACAGGACTATGGCAGTGAACTATAAGGGTAGGGGGATTGAACTAAGCACACGGGTAATTGGCTACCAAATTGGGAGAAAACGGGGTAAAATCGGAAAATCGGAAATGTAAACAGTGTGGATAAGAGCATCTGCTAAATGCCTAAAATGTAATGTAAATGTATCATAAAAGTACAGGCAGCCTCGACAGTCAGTCAAATAAGGTCTGCATTTGGCCTCCCTCATGCCAGGGCAATTTCAGCCAGCTGTGAGCTACGTTGAGAGTCCTCCACAATACGTGTGTCATTACCGTCTTATTTGCTGTGAGCTTGGCCGCTGAGCCAAAATCCGCCAGTTTGATGTGTCCGGTTCGGTCAATCAGGACATTCTCCGGTTTGATGTCTCTGCCGGGGGATGGGAGTGGGGGGGTATGAATGAGAGGAGAGGTAAAACCCTAGAGTTACAAATCAACAATGTGTTTTCACTCTATGACACCTCTGCAGCTAAAATAACCTTGGTTACAAAAACATGGAGTCAACAGAAAGGAAGAATAAACTCCAGTCTTGCAAAAAGCTTGATCTGAATGTGAACATTTCTCCTTCTCTCCAATATTGGCACGATACCCCTGCTGGGCCATTAGGTCAGCACAGTTTATGAACTAAGAGAAAGAGTGACACTTAAGGCCTGGCTGAAGCCCTTTTGATGGACTGGATCCATTTTCAATGTCCTCTTTTATGGGTTGTGCTGCCAGTCTTCAGAGTAGGGTCTCTGTAGACCTAGCCTGTCCTCCCTCTTAGTACTATTTAGGATTTACTGACCTTCAGCCAGTTGTGATTACTACTGCACTATGTAAGTGATGTAGAAGCACTTTTCCTATTTACTTAGTTTGTCTCCTTCAACAGGGCACTTGAATGTTAGCATGCTAATTAGGGAAATGCTTTAGAGTGAGAATACGTTTCTATCACGCTACAGAGCAGTTCTATGGAGTTCTGTGCTGTTTAGGGATGCATCCAAAACCCACTGTATTTCACAATTTAATTGTTAAATTGTTTTAAAATTGTACATTTTCTACGGGCCTCCTGCATGGTCCAGTGGTTACAACGTTCAACGCTGGCCATGGCGACCGGGTTCGATCCCACCGGCCACGCCAGAGTCTGGCCAGGAGTGCCAGCAGGGGCAGCGTTCACTGCGCACAGGAGTGGCTCTGCAGTACCGGATTACGGTCGACGGCCTGGCGAGTGCAGTCTCGGAGGAGACAATACAGCAGCAGCGAACTCACATTACAAGGAGGGGGATTGACTTGAAAATAGCGGGTGTAATTGGCTACCAAATTGGGAGAAAATGGGATAAAATCAGAAACAAAATTGAAAAAATTGAAAAATTTTACATTTTCTGAAAAATATTAAACCCTGTCAGTGTGATATGTCAGTGTTAAATCAGGGGTTTGTTGCTATGAAAACACAACAATTGCAATGTCAGTGAAAATTAGGCTAGAAAACTGGTATGCCCTTTCGTTTGATACAACTTCCGGTATAAGCCACACCCACTTCCAGTTCTACATCCAAATATAGAGACACAGATCATTTTGTTGGTTGACCAGATAGAGACACAGATAGTGACGCCTCTGCAAAGGCCTAACGCTGTTGTTCACCAAGCCTTATCATATGCACTGTTCTGTAAGTCGCTCTGCAAATGACATCTGCTAAATCAGTGAGTATAATCAATAAGCCAGTGAAGTCCCACAGGGTCCTCAGTGAGATTAAAACTATACTTTCCCCATTCTTTTCATGTTTTGCTTCCATGCACTACCGTATTAAATAGCCACTGCATTACAGCCTTTAGTGGGTGTAGATTAAAAACGTAAAATGTTAAGAATATTATAGAGAGGGGACTATTCTTCAGTAACAGGGCTGTCACAGGGCTAGCAGTACTAGAAACTCTTTAGGTTAAGACATGACGAGCCTAGATGGGCCGAGCGGCCCGTTCTCGTCATTATGTATTCTTATGTTCGAGCGGCCCGCTCTCATCATTATGTATTCTTATGTTCTTATTGTAGGGCCTTGAGATGATTTTTTCTTTTCTAAATGAACAAAGGTATACATAAATGTGTACCTGTGGACGAATCCCATCTGATGCACCGTGTGGATGGCCTGCACCAGCTCCGCCAAGTAGAACTGCGCCATCGCCTCGTCAAACTGTTCCTCGTACCTGTTCATGAGAGCCATCAGGTCGCCCCCAGGCATGAACTCCATCACCTACGCACACAAAATGCAAACGCACACAAATTCCATGTCGAAAACAGTATTTCTATAGAGTTGCAGACCTAAGCCTTGTTGTCATTTTCAAATAAATATATAAATAGGGTATAGCACTTAAGGGCCTGAACAGTTGCAAGATTGCATCAAAGGGTATTGTTAGGAAACAACACGGCTCGCTTTTTATGTTCCCCCTCACCGTGGGAGTAAATTTGTCTGTTTGCTCAGAGACGGCTGAACGCACTTCGAACAATAACCCTGAAGGGCCCCCAGCCGGTCGTGATGGGACGTGACGTGCGGAGACGCAGTCCAAAAGGAACAACACGAGGAGGAAAAGCGCTCATCTCCACACGTCTGCAGGGCAATCTCTGCCCTGTGGAGCCCTGATATCTTCATAAAACCAGAAATCCCTTTTGTGATGTAGAGCGCAACAAGGGGCTCTATTTATGTCACATCTTAACTATGTTAACCATCAATCACGTTAAACACGACGTCGAACATCGCTGTTTTCCGAGGTCACAGTTCCTTTTGAACTACATGATTGATATTAATGTGTAGTAGTACTCACTTCCACCGTTTAAGGCAGAGCAGCTCAGAACAGTGCCAGGGGGACACTCAATAATAAAGTTTCCTGCAATTGAACACTTATTACACTGCACATAACGGCAGCGATTCAAATCGCGGTGGTAAAAAATACAAAAAAGGCTCTCTGTCAAATTCATGTTTGAAAAATTCAGAAAAAATGAAAAACTGGTGGATTTAAAACTTGAAAATTCATATGAATATGGTAATGTACTATAATAATAATAATAATAATAATAATAATAATGGTTTTTTTTTCCAGGAAATCCAACTAAGATGGATACAACACTTGGGTCACTTATGTCAGTGACTAATGTTTCCCAGTACAATTCCTCCATTGATAGGACAGTTCAAATCAAGCTCAACAAGCCTCTAAAAAAATGTTTATCTTCATGACACACACCTCAATATGAAAGTTAGATTACAAATACAGAATGTGAACATATCAGAAGCAAAGCTGCTGGAGCTTATAGCAGAACACTCTTGTGACGTTACCTAGCAACAAGGTATTGTACGTCCTTCAAGCAAACACTCTCACAGATGAACGCTGAGGGGGGGGGGTTGGATTGCAGTGATTTCTTTGCAAATCGATGTCTAAATTGATACAAATGTCTCCATTTGCCTGACAGTGTTATCACAGGGCTTTCCCTGAAAGAGAATTGCTGCACTGCATCTCAAGGCAATCAGATGGGACAGGATTCAGAGAGAAACCAACCAGTCATTCTCTGCTCACGTCTCACCATCCCTCACTCTGAAAGGTCTCCCTCATGTGTCAGGTGGCTGTGTTTCCCTAAATTGCATCAGGAATGGCAGGTATTCGATTAAGCAGGGGGACCCGAGGTGCTGGACCCACAGATTGTGTGAGTTTGGGGATCTGACATTCAAAGCAATTTATTCTATTTTTTAAGTCAGTCAAAATCAGACATGTTTTGTATCATATTTGCACAATAGCGGATAAAACTGACAGTATAAAAGTTACAAAAATGAGCTCAATGTTATTTTGCGATGTTGATTGAAATTTCAATGCCTTCTGTTCAGCAGGTGTTTCAGATTGGACTTTTTCCACCCCCTTTTTGACGTCAAGAAGCCACGCGTTTGAACAGACCAATGAAAATGTGTGTTTAGCAAGGGTTTATTAATATATATAACCATTATATTAGTTCGTTAATATTTAATAATTATATTATTTTATGATAGCTTTGTAGCATTATAAGACATACCATGCTAACGTTCACTAAGGTTACCAATACGCTGATGGAAACATATTACGTAACAATAACTTGCTTCATTTTATATTAGTTAGCAGTTGTTAGTTGAGTTGATTAGCAGCTGGCAAATACCTAGATAAGACACATACACGACTGTATATTTGCTAGTTGCAACAGGCATTTTTTGTGTTATGCAATTGTGCCAAAAACATCGTTCTTTCAATATCAACCCAACAAATTGCCACGTTAGCGACATGAAGAGCTTTATCTAATTTATTTACTTATATGTTGCAAACAATAACAATTACTTTCCGGATCATACAGCTGTATGCCACCTTGCGCCATTGTTATCTAGATTTACCGTTTGAGCTGCATGTGGCTGACGGTGTAGTGTAATGGTTATGGAGCTGGGCTTGTGACTGAGAGGTTGCTGGTTCAATCCCCAGGTGGGGCACTGCTGTACCCTTGCACTGTACTTAACCTGAATTGCTTCAGTAAAATATCCAGCTGTATAAATGGATTGTATGTAAAGAAATGTAAACTGTGTAAGTCGCTCTGGATAAGAGCTGCTAAATGCCTAAAATGTAAAAATGTAAAGGTAAAATGTGGGTCTGTTTGTGTTGGGAGCAGCCATGGGAGTTGGGGGACTGTCTGTTAATCAGGGCTAGACATCAATATTCAGAATATCACTACCCCACCCAGCCAGTGTGGCATTGTGCTTCCCAGGGAAATTTGGGCTTAAACAAAGCTGATTTTACATATTTATTGACAAATTTGTATACAAAAAGCAACACACAGCTGCTTTTTTGTTACCCAACAATAATTATTAAGCTAAATGAAATGAAAGTGACTGCACTATTGCTTTAAGAGCATGGGTTACATTCCAATAGCTTTAAAAATGTCAACTTACAATTGAAATGGCATGGTGGTTGCTATTTAAAACCACTTTTATGTTTAATTTATGTACATCTTCATTCATTTTAAGGGGGTAAAGAAACAGATGAGGTTGTAGAGAGACATGTGCTCAACAAGAAAAACAGGCCAAATTATTTGATTATTTACCACATTCATGGAGAACGTGTGCCACCTTTCTAAAGACGCCCTCTGGACAGTGTGGTCGATTTTTACGATCAGTCATAGATCTGAGGACACTTCTCCACTTCAAAAATCGATTTCCCAAGGTCCCTGTTCCAACACGAGCTGCTCTACTGAACCATGCTGTGCTGTTTGTGCTGACACGTGGGAGCGAGGGCAAACATGAGCGATGAGGTTAAAGACGGGCTACGATAGGGGTTAAAGAAGACGCTTCACACAGAGACATGTGGGAGCTGGATGTACCCAGAGCCCTGTGAAGTCTCAGCCCACATTTACAAAGGAAACCTATTCTCTGTCCTCCCTGCCCAGTGCAGTTTACCCTGCAGAAAAACAACGAACTAAAGGTAACAATAACTGCTTGTCACAGGACCACTGTTGTTACCCTCCCAGAGTACCTATCAAATACACTTTAGAGCAATGTGCAATATACTCACTAGAGTCAAATTCTTACATTTTACATTTTTAGGCATTTAGCAGACGCTCTTATCCAGAGCAACTTACAGTTTACATTTATTTTATACAATCCATTTATACAGCTGAATATTGTACTGAAGCAATTCATGTTAAGTACCTTGCTCAAGGGTACAAAAGCAGTGCCCTACCAGGGAATTGAACCTGTAACCTCTGAGTTACAAGCCCAGCTCCCTAACCATTACACTGCACTGCCAGCCTCTTTGAAGGGCCTTTGAAATGCAACTCATACTTGAAGCGCCGATAATCATATTTTCACTCAAGGCCCCATAAGAGGAGATAAGCGCTTATAGCGCTGCATGGATTCTGGGTTTTCTGAAAAATTTGATTTTCTCTGACTGCAGTTTAAGCTGCCTGGAAGGAAGATTTAAAAATGTATGTATGCAACCCCGAAGCATTGAAAATATGGACAAATAAAAGCTAATATGCCAAATAAAAAGTTCTAAGCACAATCACCAGTTGAAAACGCCATCTTTAAAATAAAAAATGCTGGGCGTATTGAATCTTTCTATCCATTGACAAAATATAATCAAATGGGCGGATTGAAGCAAAATGTCACGTCAAGTGAAAAGATTCTAAACTACCGAGCTATGGAGCTGGCAGTATGATAATTTGTCTAAAGAATTGGCACTGACATCTACTGTCTTACAGTAATGTTTCAATAAAGCTGCTAGAAGGAGTGTTGTATGTTAGGATGACCAACATGTTGGAAAATAGCATGTCAAGAGCTGAAAGGACTTGTACTTAGCAGATGCCTTCTTTCAAAAAGAGACACATTTATGAGGTTGTGCAATGTGATATGGTTGTTAAAACAGTGTTAGCATTCATCTCTCTCAATGTTCTTTTGACGCGGTCACCATTATATAAATGTTACACAATGTTCATTGACTCTAAAACATAAAAAAACAGCAGTGCTCCTTTATATATATTAACAATATTTTATATTTATATTTTATAAACAAATTGAACATATTCAATTCTGAAAACAATTATTCACAGATTTCACTGGCTGTGAAATATCAATGCTTTAATTAATTTAGAAATAAAGGTTACGGTTAAAGTTTAAGATAAACTACTAATGGCATCACTGAATGGGTCTTCCGTGGGAACAATGCAACTGAAAAATATTGCGCTTATTATTAGTCATTCTTGGGCTGGGTACACAGATATGCTGATCAAAGGCTGAGTAGTTCATGCTGGGAGGGGCCACCCATTTTTGAGTTGCATACATTTGATTTTTATTTATTTGATTTGATTTGTATTACTTTTTATTTATTTTTACTTGTTTTCCAAGTTTGTTCTACATTTTCCAAGAGTTTTCAATAAGCTCATTTATGTTGTGTGAAGATCTTCCTGCGGTATAGAGAACAGGGGAACAGACACACACAAGTACTCTTTAGGCTAATGGGGACTGGATGTTAACAAGATGTACAGAAAGGAATGGTGCAAATGAGCAGGAGGTATGGACTTTATAGACAGGGGCAATTCTGGAGGCTGAACATGAAGTTGGCTTGTGTTGACAGGCTATAAAGAGAGAAAACAACTCCCTTTAACAATGACTGCATACAGTCAGGGGGAACGTACCTCCCCTGGGGGTGAAGGGTCACATTACGCATCAACACGCATAAGCCATTATTCATTTGCTATGCTGTTTGTTCAATGGCGTCAACCGCCATCCTTATGGGATACAAGCTGTTCAACATGTTGTTCAACATTCATTCAATTATCTGAGTAAAGGGACAAATTACTCACATACTGGGAGGAAAATTAATGATCTAATTCTCCTAATTACTATTCGAGGAGAACAATCTTATGATTAAGGCCCTATTTAGGACTTGCACTATAAAATTAATAAGCAGTAGGGTCTGCCTATAAAGTACAGCGAAATTGGCCATCAGCAGAATGAGAGTGAGTGCAGTGCCCTCTTCAGGAGTGAGAGTGAATAGCACGCTGGGAGCTGCAGTGGCTTATGTAAGGGAGTGCTGACGGATCTTTTGCGAAGAACAAAGCGGTTGAAATTTCTCGCACCACTTCATCTGAAAAGAAAGGTAACAGCTTGCGTAACTGCTCAGAGATATGCCTTTGTTCTAACGAAAGGAGCACCGTGCTGGAAGAGGCGACGGGTCAAATTCGTGACTCATCCGCTGCAGTTACGTAAGCCATGCACGCGGCAGAGCCACGCGCATCAGCACGCCAGGAGACACCCCCAAAGAAACGAACAAACCACAACAATCAGATCATCTCCCTTCCGAGAGTACAGTTTGCCTATGGAAGCAGCGTGGAAATAGAAGCATAGTAGAATCTCCACTGTGCAAGACCCCGCTGCTATTCCCCCCAGCACTGAGGGCATCCCAGAGTGGCTCCCCATTCCGGCGCGGTCGCACCAGTTCACCAGCAACCAAGAAACCCCCCAGGCATGAGGACCTTTACAGCCAACTAGAACCACATGCGTTTGTGGGCAGGGCGAGTTTTTGAAACACTGACCCGAACGACCGCGCAGAACCGCAAACCTGAATCTGCGGTTGGCACTTTGCGGACCGGAGACAGGTGCACTCACCAGGTAAACTTTGTCTTTGTCCTGGAAGGCGTGCTGCAGCTGAGGGATCCAGGGGCTGCTGTTCAGAGAGAGTATCCCTCGCTCCTCCTCGTAAGACGTCGCCTGTGAGGGACACAGTCACTGAGCCCAGGGCTGCCCACTCACCTCACTTCACTGGCACAGGAGTGCACTGCACCTTTCGGTCTACTCTCCCAGCCCCTCTGCGTGTTCTGACTTAGCACTTAATGAAATGTACATATAATATACAAACACATATAAAAACCCGTGAAACTCAGGAAGAAGAATAAACTTTTATGTTCTTTGGAAACTGACGAATAAACTTCCACTAATCCTTGGCACTGACAGCCCATGTTATAGTGCGCAACTTGACTGAGCTTGCACGTAACTGGTCCTTAATCTTCGGTATTAAGGTATTTGGTCGGCAGTATCCATGCAGTGAATATTTTGTGACACATTCAAAGTTGGATAGAGCGAGGCTTCACTAAACCAAATACAGGCAGAGCTAACACATGCTATCAGTGACTAAACAACCAATGTGCTCTGCTGTGGAGAGCAAAATCTTTTGATGGTTCAAACAAGGTCAATGATTGACAGCGCCACCCATTATGAGGTTCCTGAAACCTCACTCTCCTATCACTTCCGTTAAGGCTAGATTAGAAAATGAATCTAACTGATATGGTATCGGTAGACAACAGAATCACAGCTTCATACAGTTTTATGATTTTTTTTTTTTGGGGGGGGCGTCAACTGGAAGTCAAAGGAGGGAAGCATCTCACGTTTTCCATGGAGCGCAAGCAGGTCTTGTTCATGACCTTCATGGCATAGATGTCCCCCGTGGCTTTCTCCCTAACCACCTGCACCTCGGCAAAATGCCCTCGCCCCACCACACCTCTCAGATCAAAATCCCGCAGGCCCGGCTGCAGATCCCGCAGCTCCGACACCACCTCTGAGACTGAGTCACACACACACACACACACACGCACACAAAAACACAGTAAGTACAGACCTTTGGGGAATATGCCATTCTCATTTTACCATTTCACCACAATATTTAGTCGTGCGAAGGAGCAGCTCTGATGGACAAACCCAGACTCAACCCAGAAGGATAAGCACCATCGTCGGATCAAAATCCGGGTAGGTTTACAGAAGAGAAGAAGAAAAAAAGCTCACACTTGTTCACAAAATTGGCCACATGCTTGATCCTCATGAGCTCTGGGGAGTTGCACTCCTGAAAAAGCAGGAGCATGCCTTCCAGAAGCCCCTCCCTTGTCACACTGACCCCGCCTTGCTGGACACTGCCCTTTCCCTGGGGAGGAAGACAGGAAGTGACACAGGGAGAGGAAGTGATGTTGAGACAGGACAGCAAGGGCAGGAATCTTCACAGCAGCTTGTGTGATCTAAGTGGATCTTGTGTCCAGTGTCATCCAGAAAATCATAACATGTCAGCAAATTACAGTATTCTAGACAATACTGTCTTTTTACACATTAGGAATCCTTATATTTTTCAAATACAACATCTGCAAAAGTAAATACTAATTGAATTGCATCCTAAGCTGGCACAGTAACGGCACACACACTTGCTTGCTGTTACTTGCCGTTTACCTGTAAGAGGAGGTTGAGGCGGGAGCAGCGGCTCGGGATCGGATCCAGACTAGCAAGCTCTTTGTTGCTGTGACCGCCATACTTAAACTTCAACATTGCCTCCTCGGTGTACTGCACCAGAAATGAAAGACCTGCCATCGAAATACCAAAACAGGTCGACAGGACGTGAAGCGTTACTACATTTACATTTACATTTTAAGCATTTAGCAGACGCTCTTATCCAGAGCGATTTACAAGATGTGCATTAATACATGGTTACTAAACCATCAATGTCATTCCTGAATTCCAGTTCTTCAAATGTCAGCATAGATCAGATTTTTTAAGGACACTTTAACCATAAGATTTTACCAGATATTAGTGAGTAAATATTAATTGTAAAAATAATCCAACATGTTATACATGTTCAGCAACTTAATTAAATGCATTGTAGTGTTACATTACATTCATTTAGCAGGCGATCTTATCAAGAGCGACTTACAATGCAAAAGAGCATAAGCGCATCCATATGAGTATAGTGGCAGTGATATAGACTAGGCTACCAACACTGCAACATTGTTACAGTATCAAATGTAGGTTAACTATGCCAACCCAGAACCAAGACTCAATTATCGTAAATGTATACAATAATATAGGTGACACTACCAATGCCTGAATTACTGATATAGCGTGCTAAGAGGTGGGGGTGGGATGTTATCCGTATGGATTTTATATTGAAATAATCTGCACACCCGACTCAGCGCTGCTAAAATATATGACATATAATTGACATGTTACTGTGTGAGTTCGTGTCGTGGAAAACTAGTATGCTGATGTCTTATGAAGACATTTTGGTTCGTCATTAGAAGACAAGAAGGTTTTTGGTTCATTACGACTGACAAATTACGTCACGTTGATTTGGGAGTTTTGAAATCAGCCCTGTCAACCCTTCTATGGACATCTGACTTTTATAAATAGACAGTACCAAACAACATAGCTACTAGCTAGCGAGCCAGCTGTCTGGCTGATAGAGCTAGCTAACGTTAAGGGCTATATGCTGTCCCCTCTGGGCTCTCATAGGTAACGGGCTACATGAAACCGTTTGGTTGGAGGAAGTACAACATTTTAACGAGTCCTTAACGTTATTTGCAAGTCACCTTTTCCCATACTTTTCCTCAAAAAAGTTAAAGGATGCAGTCGATTTTTTATTAAAAATGAGTTAACGTTACTTAACCGTATCCGATATTGGCTGTTATCTTGCTAGCTAGCAACGTTTGCTGTGACAGTAATGTAACTGTAACGTTTGCTGTCCATTTCAGTTAACTTAACTTCATTGGTGTTACTGCATAAATCATTTCTAACGCTATTCCATCAAACAGGCGAACATTAACACATTTTGCCGTTGTAATAAATATATAGTTTTAGTAACAACTGTAGAATGGCTAGCTAGCTTTAATACTACTGATAATAAAACGTCAGAATTTTACGGTAAATATAATGCGAATGGCATGGCTAGATAGCTAACGTTAGCTAACTATGTTATTCAGATGATATGATAGCGACAACAAATCATTACACTTACCAATTATTAAAATATGACTAAATGTTTAGCATTCGTGTATCTAATTTGTCCTTGACATTTCTTCTTTTCCAGCGGGGAACCTAAATAATATGACCTGACGCTAAACAAAAGTCCTTCCTGACCACTTTCAAATTTCAGCGCCTTCCGTCGATGACACTGTTGACGTAAGCTTTCCCAATGTAACGTTATCACGTTACGTCGTTACGTCAACACTCGCTTAAAAAAAGGAAAAGAACGTTGCTTTTCTCATTGCACACAGCGCGTCCGTCTGTCGCCCCAATTTGTAGATAAAGCATTCCCTTTCATTATGTGTCCCCCTCAATATTTAATATGTGGTTACGCCTTGATTGTATACTACAGCTACACAATCCATGATAAAGTTACTCAACCATAATACCAACCTCAACGATTATGTGAAAAGGTTGTTCTAGGATGAAGAGTCAAAGCAAACTAGGCACTGTTAAGACTTGAACAGTTTAAATTATTATTATTATTAGCCCAGTTACTTTATACCCACCCTTCATCTCAAACAATCATGTGAATTAGTATTATCATTACAGCTTTAATAAAATTCCATACAAAAAGTACAAAAATGACCGTAAACCCTACATTGTCTCAAATTTCTGTTTATTTTTTATTTTATTTTATTTTATTTTTTAACTTTTTCTCATAGAGCACTCGAAGCAACGATGAATAATACAAACACTAAGGTTGTATGGCCAAGTGCAATACAGCCTGTCTACCTGAAAAGGCTAGATGACATCTATCTTGACCTGAAAGCACACGTCCCTAAGTGTAAACCACAATCATAACCATTTGACAGCAATCAAAGTTTAGAGTGACATGATAAGAGCACATATCAAATCAATTAATAATAACATTATCATTATTATTATTTGTAGTAGTAGTACTCATTCGTATTGTTGCAAATTATTATTATTAGTAGTAGTGATAATAATAATTGGCAAAGGAGGCCAGAAAGAGAGATGAACCCAGCTGTATTTTATTTCATGAGATTTCTTTGCAATTTCCCTTCTGTGTGATGTCTGAAAAGTCAGACAGATTTTATGCATTATCCAAAATATGTCTGCAGGTGGCACTATTACTCTTACAGATCAAAACCAACCCCTGTGAGTAAGTACCTCATTGGCATTGCATTATAGACGTAAGGCATCTGCTAAATAACTACATGTATATTACATTTACATTTACATTTTAAGCATTTAGCAGATGCTTTTATCCAGAGCGACTTACAAGATGTGCATTAATACATGGTAGGAACAATCATATTATATAAACTCTGTCAAGAGTCTGCTTAACATAATACCACTTGAAATGCCCAATGAACTCTGTACTGCCCCATCGTAAGCTCATATTATGGACAGAAAAGAAGCATGGGGAGAAATTGATAAACAAGGCACTTTGTAAACATGAAGTGCCATAAATCTTGGCTGGCCTGTACACCTAAACACAAGGCAAATTAAACCACAAGCGTATTTTAAATGGTGAAATACTATATAAAATAACACACAAACATTTATAGCGCACTCACATAAAATAGGACAAAGTAGTACAAAGATAGTAGTTTAGATATAATTTGTATATAATTTTGTTGAATATTTTCAAAATAATCCTTATATGAGACTAAATTAAATGAGTCTAAGATATAGATAATGTCATGTTGTCATGTTTGTGGCAGTTTCTTGGTTTGTAATCAAGGTGGTCACATACATTTGCATATCCTGTCATCTATATGTGATATATTGATATTGGGCGGCATGTAGTATAATGGTTAGAGAACTGGACTTGTAAATCCAGTTACAAAGGTTACTGGTTCAATTCCCAGGTGGGACACATCTGCCGCTGTACCCTTGAGCAAGGTACTTAACCTAATAAATTGCTTCAGTAAAATATCCAGCTGTATAAATTGATTGTATGTTAAGAAATGTAAACTGTGTAAGTTGCTCTGGATAAGAGCATCTGCTAAATGCCTAAAATGTAAAATGAAAATATATGCTGATTATTTTTTTTTTCAAAGCAATAGTGCAGTCACTTTAAAATCAGTTAATTTCGCTTGATAATTATCGTTGTTGGGTAACAACAAAACAGCTGTGTGTTGCTTGTGGTATTAAAAGTTATCAATAAATGTGTCAAAAAAAAACAACTTTGTTTACGCTTTCCCTGGGAAACACAGTGCCACACTGGCTGGGCGGGGTAGTGATATTCTTGAATATTTATGTCTAGCCCTGATTGACAGACAGTCCACAATTCTCACACCCACCTCCAATCCAAACAGACCCACATGCAGCTCTACCTGTGTAGCTACCTAACGATGGTGCAAGGTGGTATACAGCCATATACACTCAGTGGCCACTTTATTAAATACACCTTTCTAGTACTGGGTAGGACCCCTTTGCTCCCAGAACAGCCTGAATTCTTCGTGGCATGGATTCAACAAGGTGCTGGAAACATTCCTCAGAGATTCTGGTCCATTTTGGCATGATAGCATCACGCAGTTACTGCACATTTGTCGGCTGCACATTCATGTTGTGAATCTCCGTTCCATCACATCCCAAAGGTGCTCTATTGGACTGAGATCTGGTGACTGTGGAGGCTATTGGAGTACACTGAACTCATTGTCATGTTTGTGGAACCAGCTTGAGATGACGTGTGCTTTGTGACATGGCGCATTATCCTGCAGGAAGTAGCCATTAAAAGATGGGTAGACTGTGGCCATAAAGGGATGCACATGGTCAGCAACAAGAATCAAGAAAGCATTCCCCACACTATTACACCACCACCACCACCCTGAACCGTTGACACAAGGCAAGATGGATGCATGGATTCATGTTGTTTACGCCAAATTCTGACCATAACATCTGCATGTCGCAGCAGAAATCAAGATTTGTCACACCAGGCGACATCCTTCCAATCTTCAACTGTCCAGTTTTGGTGAGCCTGTGCCCACTGTAGCCTCATTTCCTGTTCTTAGCTGACAGGAGTGGAACCTGGTGTGGTCTTCTGCTGCTGTAGCCCATCCACTTCAAGGTTCGACGTGTTGTGCATTCAGAGATGCTCTTCTACATACCACTGTTGTAACGCGTGGTTATTTGAGTTACTGTCACCTTCCTGTCAGCTTGAACCAGTCTGGCCATTCTCCTCTGACCTCTCTCATTAACAAGGCATTTTTGCCCACAGAACTGCTGCTCACTGGATGTTTTTTGTTTTTCGCATTCTCTCTAAACTCTAGAGACTGTTGTGTGTGAAAATCCCATGAGATCAGCAGTTTCTGAGATACTCACACCACCCCGTCTGGCACCAACAATCATTCCACGGTCAAAGTCACTTAGATCACATTTCTTCCCCATTCTGATTTTTGGTCTGAACAACAATTGAACCTCTTGACCATGTCTGCATGCTTTTATGCATTGAGTTTCTGCCACATGATTGGCTGATTAGATAATTGCACTAACAAGCAGGTGTATAGGTGTACCTAATAAAGTGGCCACTGAGTGTATGTATCATTGGTCTTTTAAAATGAGCCCCTTCTTGATGTCAAAAAAGTCAAATCTGAAAAACAGCCTGGACAGAAAGTACTGAAATTATCTACTATCACAAAATAACATTGACCTCATTCAAACTTTTAGAGTATTTATTTCCTTCGCTATTGAACACATGATATAAAACTTTGTGTATACATTTTTAAAAAGAATGTGAGCCCTGAGACCCAGCTGAAATGTACAATATTAACAGAAAATAGTCAAAAAGCAGCAATATTCCTAGTGTGACTTTGTATATGGTATTTACCTATACAAGGAAGCCACACAAGCATATGGTGAAAATGTCCAATAATTATGTGAGCGTATTTTAAAAGAAATGTTTATGGATAATGGACTGTCACAGAGGTAATCATTTTCAAAAATATATATGAAATGCCAATGAATTGTCTTTTCCTATTGCAAAAAAAGATATCAATGTCCATGCCCAGTATTCCACAGGCTATAAAAGAGCAAACACCTTTTAATCATGACGATTAAAGCCACTAAAACCACTTTATCTAGCCTGTTTATCAGATGTGCCCCCTCCCCAATCCTCCCCATTTCCTTTGAAGGAAATCTGCAGCACGCAGATTGTGAGAGCTGTGACCTACTTCTTTTGTGTCCTCACATTAAAGTCCACAAGCAAAGCTATTGTTTTTAATCATTCATTTTTTTCTCCACAGTATGGCATTCATAAAGAAGTGCATACACACACACACACACACACACACACACACACACACACACACACACACTAAAACAGTTCACAAACTGTGATGCCCTCTGGGGTAGGGGCAAACAAACAAAGAAAGAGAAGAGAAGGCGAAAATAAATAATGACATGGAGCATAATGAATCAAAGGGACCTCTGCTAATGAAAAATAATCCTTTATTGTGTGTTTCCAGGGGACACGTAAATGTAGCAGTAGTAATAGAAATGTGAAATAATTAAAATAACGTCAATCCAACTAAACATGCATCAGTGGAGTGGGAGAAGGTTAGGGTGTGGGGGGTGGGAGTTAATAGCAAAATAAGCTTCTTTATATGCCGTTCACAAACAGCCATGTCTGCTATTTACTGCCTGCTGAGCTAACTGTCATAGCTTTTAGGATTCCTATTGGCAGAGGGATCTATTCTGAGCAGGAGGGATTAGGACATCTCGGTAATCCTGTTGTTTTCAAGCACAAACAGCCGCGGTGCAGTGGCAGTTAGCCTCACACGACATAGTGTGGTCTGGGTCTCAAACCTAGGAACATCTTCAATAGAGGATGCTAGTAAACATGGCTTACTTGCCGTTATCATTAATTCTCTCACAATTTTGCACTCACCTCGCCACAGTGCCTGGGGAGTGTTTAATATGTGCCTGGTTGGGAAGCTTCTTTCATGCAAATTTAGTCAACTATTTTTTATTATATGGTATTCATAGGCTGGTGTGTGTGGTGTGGCACGTGTGTAGTTGTTGTTTCTACTCATTGGCATATTAATAAGGGCTGTTTATATTAACTGTATGTTTTTCTGTTTACATAAAGGATCTTGATGTCTATTAGCCAAAAATAATAAAATAATAATAATAATAATAATGATTTAATGCAACAGTGCAACACTTGTTTACGACAATATTTTTTAGGAAAAAAATAGTACACGTTACGTCACTAATCGAGAATGGCGTTATCATGACTAGCCAATAGAAGGCCGTTTGTAACAAGTTAACCTGACGTCAGAAACGTGGGAACGCGCACAGCGGGAGAAAGGAGGTGGGGCTGTCGGGATTGCGCATCGACTGACAACTATTTATGAATATACGTTCCAGGCCAGGGATCCGCAAGATGCCTCCCGTGTGAGAGGCAACGATAATGGGGAATCAGGACCCCAGCGCATCGGGGAGGACACACCGGTCGCTGGAGAAAGCCCCTCGATGCGGTTAATGTAAGAACACAGCGCTACCTGAGAGTTATTTCGTTGAGATTTAAATAGCAGAAACCTGGAAGATAATCAACTGCCTTTGGATTGGTAACATTTTGCACAGGATTAAAGCGGTTGGTGTGAGTTTGGGGGGAAGGGGGCTTGGGAGGGTAAGGGAATTTGGGGTAGGACAGGTTGCTACAAGTCGTGGGCTATGAAATAAAATAGTGTGTGGTTATTATGGGAAATTTTGAATGGGAATATCATCGGCACAGACAGGATCGGGTCACACGGAACCTGTGACCGAGCGAACACAGTTGGCGTAAATCAGATTCTCTCCTGCCTTTTGTCCGCCGGGCGGCGATGTCAGCTTTCTGCCTCAATCTGCACTCATCCACAGCCGCGATTTCAGCACCACCAGAGCTGGACAGCGACTGCATGGAGCACCCGCTGGAGCACAGTCTCAAACCCCCTCAAGACTCGGGAGGGTTTCAGAGTCACTCGCTGCTGTACGCTGGTCCCGGAGGCCTCGGGATGGCACTCGAGGAAGAACTAGCCATGCTAACTGGGGACCGGGAGGAAAGCGCCGCCTTGGACACGCCTGTTAATGGGCAGGATCCTGACTTACTGTCGCTCTTCCGACAAAAAGAGAAGGACTTGGTTTTGGCTGCTAAGCTCGGCAAAGCACTGCTCGAGCGAAACCAAGACTTGACTAAGCAATATGAGAAAATGAACAAAGACCTCAACGAGAAACTGGAGGTAGGAGAAAATACTTTGATACACTGCATAACAACAATCTGTCAACAACGCTCCCCACATTAGAACTGCAAGCAGACGTCTCACGCCAGTAACATTAAATTAGTTATAAATTGTGCACGGCATTCAACCGGAATACTGGTTGTGGTTTATCCGCGGGTATGGCCACAACATGTAATAAATTCTTCCCTGACATCTTTCTCCAAATGACCCCATTCCACATGGAGATATTCTGACAGCCCAGAATCTCGGATTGTGCTAAATACAACGTTGTAAATTAAGGGGAATGTGAATGGGTCGAAACTTTTAAACATACAAATGGGTTAAACTGGGCACAAAAAACAATAAGTACTTGTAAAGTTTAATTTCAAAATTGTAAATTTTTATTGAATTATGAATATGACTTGGTGACCCCCATATTTTCAAGTTGGGATCTGATCAATGGGTTGGGAACTACTGTTCTAGTATACTGTACTGTATGATACAGGTAAAGAATATGAATTCACACAAAACACCAATTTCTTACAACAATAACTTTAACAAATATATATATATTCAAGTATAGATGCCTATTCTTATTTTGTGTGTGTGAATGTGAGGAATAAAAACATTATATACTTTCACCTCCCACAGTGAGACAATAAGCCATATATGTCATAACACATATTGAGAGAAAAAATCTATAACAAAAACAAGTAAGCAAGGGTATAGCAGACAGTAAGTCTGTGAAAATCAATTTAAAAATTATTATATCAATCATATACAGTTTTCCAAGTCCAGACAATTATTACTAAAGCTGGACTATTCAATCACCCATTCTTTTAGCCTTTATTTTATTGCTGAAAAAAGTTAATCAATTCCTAAATTAGATAGAAAGGTAGGGGATATAATCAACATAATGGATTGACTGTTGTGAGTGAAATTAATGGCCTACAACACAGTCATTCTCCTAATTAAATTGAAAAAAGAGCTCGGAAATTAAGTGTAAACCTGACAGAGGGCTTTTTTCAATACGATTTTTGCTTTTATTGTGGCAAAAAAAGTTAATCTGATTCATATTTTGCACACAAACCCTTCACACAGTTCGGCACGTGGTTGGGGGCGAGGAACAAAGACTAATCCCTTCCTGTATCCCATGGCCTGTGCAGTGCTTGTGCTCACTCTTGGCCTTGACTACAGATAGGAATTTAGTGTATTAAACACAATGGGGAGGGGGGGCGCACAGAGAAAGGGGGATCTGAGGGAGCCAACAACTTCTTAAACACGACAGCGGTATTTTCCGTTTCCAACTCACAGACCCAGTCCTAGCTGGGATATAACTTTAAGCCGCCATTAAAGCACCCGGGCATTTCTCTCCTCCTCTATCTCTCTATTTTTCTATCTCTGCTCCTGTGGAATCCTGTTCTAATACCCAGCATGCCCCACTTCCTGCAGCATTGAATGGGAGGAGAAAATGATCCCTCAATAAGTCCTGTATTCTTGTGCAGATCAGGTTAGAACAAACACAGCTGATTTGTAGAGCCGAAGCATTCAGACTAATGGCCCTTGATTACCCTGGAGTCTGCGATCGGCTTAAACTCTCATCTCCGGCCTGCCTTCATTCAAGGCTTTTTGGCATAAGTGGAAGTGTGTGTGTGTGTGCGCGCGCGCGCCTTCATGGTCTTGTCTCGGGGGAACTTTGTGTCTTGGTTGTCGAGTGGACCCTCACCCCACAGCACTGACCCCCCCCCCCTCCCCCCCACCAGCACCTGGAGCAGGAGAAGCATGAGCTGCGGCGGCGGCTGGAGAGCCGGGAGGGGGAGTGGGAGGGCCGCGTGGCGGAGCTGGAGACGGACGTGCAGCAGCTGCAGGGAGAGCTGGAGCGCCACCAGGCCCAGCTGCGGGAGGCCGACAGGGACAAGAGCCGCGCCGTCTCCGAGCTGTCGGAGCAGAACCACAGGCTGCTGGAGCAGCTCAGCCGGGTCAGTACCAACCCCCCGTCCCCCGCCAGGCCCTCTAAACCCAGTGAACCAGGGCATGGGCAGGGCCATGGCACCCGGCCTGCATTCCTGGCAGGTTTATAGGCTTTTAGCTGATAGCGTTGCCTTGCGTAAGCAGAAGTCCTCATTTAGGGTGACTTACAGCGCATTAGATGAAAATTCATTCAAAAGTGACATAAAAAGTTCAAAACAAGTTGAAACAGTGACAGGTCGTTTTAACGTTTCAATGGACACTCTCTAACGGCTGAACTGGAGTGTGCATTGAAGATGTTTGGGACTAATACAATGACCCCTCAATGGGGCCCTCAAGCCTTTTGGGCAGGACGATGGTGGTCATAAAATGTCCAGGACGTGTCCGTTGTCTGGCACAGTAGCTCGATTGATCGTACGTGTCACGCGGACGTATGATGCAGAGTACCCTCGGCCTCAGGCCATGTTATCGTATGTATGAAACTACTTCAACATTAAGTGCTCTTGGTCAGAGGACAGTTGATTTACAGGAGCAGATGATGTGAAGTAGTCTGCTGTGTGGTCCAAGGATGCAACTGAATGTTTTTCATTTCCGTGTGAGTGTGTGTGCACACACGTAAGTGTGTGTGTTACTTACGGGCAGCAATTGGAGTACACGTGTACAGGTAGCTGCGGGGGAAAAAAGGCAACACTTGAGCAAACGAGGGATCCTTTAAACGGGTGCAACACCGCGAGTGTCTGTCGCCGGGTGCAACAGACGGCACCGACAGATCCTTTCTCAATCCTTTCACGTACGCGTGAGGACGAGGCGTGCGCATGACTCATCCTGTGGTGTCTCAGAGGGGGTGTCTGTCTCTGGTGGGCTCCGTGGCAGGGGTAGATGGTTAGTATGGGAGATGGGGGCCAACGGCGATGTGGTCTTAATGTGTGGCAATGTGGTCTTAATGCAGAAAAAGCATGTGGCTCTGCAGGCTTTGACTAATAGGCATGCCAATGATGCTACGCAGTGTAGGGTTGAGTCTTCCTGAATCGACCCTCTTCTACAGGCTAGAGCCTGGTGTTGGCCTAGTCGGCATGCCTTTCGCTCCTCGTGATGAAACATGCATTTATCTCACACATGAAAGATGGGTAACTGAATTTCTCCTGTTGTGGAGGAGAAGGTTTCATATAACTGCCTTCCTCATCTCATGTTCGCTGCCACTTGCTATGTGGTAACCCATAGCGACAGAGCCAAGCCAATCCCTGCCATGCACCACATGAAAGGTCTGAGTCATCGGTACCGAGGCTAGAACAGGAATAAGTGAATCATTCCATAAGAACGGGCACTAACACACAAACACACCCGCTTACATATATGCACATGCACACACACACTCCTACATACAAAAATATTCCAACAACCGCACGCACGCGCACACACACACACACATACTGTATATACACACGCACACGCACATATATACTCACACAGCCTTGCATCACAATCTGCAAGCTAATCACAATTAAAGACAACCATCCAGCCTTCCACTATTACATAATTGAACTCAATTGGACTGCGAACACCTCAAGCGCTGGGTCTTTGCATACTGACAAACTTCACACTTCCATTGGATGGATCATTTATATAAAGTATTGGAGCATCATTGTTCAAAAGTATTATTCATTTGATGAAGGGTGGGTTATGTTATCTATTCTTTCTCCCAGTGCACACATAGGCGTGTATGTTCAGGTGTGCGCTGGGTGGGGGGTTAACCCACACGCTGCAGAGCAGATGACCGTGACAAATGCTGCCACATCTGTGAGGAAAAGCACTCCCTGGCATCGATTGCTCTCCCCTGAGAGTGCGGATTGACTGGTCTGCAGGCTACTCTCCGGGTCTGATCACCCCTGTCCTGACTGATGCCCTTCAGACCCACAGCCCTGAAATCTGACAGCCTGAAATACTGACGCAAAGGCGGCAGGCACAGCCATCCGGCCAGATTGCAGAGCGCAGTGCGTTCGATGGTGGCGTACGCGTAACGGGGATACGCCAACACCCCGAAGCTCAGTTACGGGGTAAGCCTGTTACGGCTCCATAATTCCAACTCCCCTGGAATCGGTAAGTGTGTTAAACCACCCCAGATAAAGCCATGGAGGGTGTCAGAGGCCAGGAGCAGAGGACCAGAGAGGCCACGGAAGAGAGCCCAGGCGCTGCCCCTGAGCCCCAGTAATGCGTAGGCCATCCCAGGTTGCAGGCCCGTGGGCGGCCCCCCCTGGTCCCTCAAAGGGGCCTCTCCCCCAGTGGGTAATATACCACGGACTGGCCGGGGGAAGCAATTTGGCTGGACTGAAACTGATAAGGCTCCCATTGCGCAGCAGTGAGAAAGCTGTTTTTAGCTTCACACTAGACCAGCTGCAGGCTGTCACAGCAGCAGCACTGGGGGACTCTGCCCTGCTCTGCAATCTGTCTAATATAAAGGAAACAGACATGCTTCGTCATTTAGCAACAAGCATTCAGTAGGACCTTTTGGGGAGGGGGAGGGGGCTTTAAGATGCACTGCCGAGGTTTCAATGAGAAGCATTGCATCTTCATTACAGTTACACAAAATACAAGTGTCCAAATGTTGATCCTGCAATTCATGGAAACATAAAATGGTCACTTCATTATATTGTTTAGTTGTTTTTTTCCCCATAAGTTTAGCAAGCTGAAATCATATGTCTATATGCTATATTAGAAGGTAAAACACTGAAATGTGGAAAAGGGGCCTACATGGTGCATGTAGTAAAAGGCTGGTAGACACCATTGATCTTGAGTCCCACTGTTGCAGGGAACTTTCACCATGCACACTGCTGGAGACGCCACCAAAGATGCCAAAAGATGCGGAGAGCTATAGTATTCTGCCTGATACCCAGCAGAGGCGAGGGAAAAGGTTTCCGTGGGCGGAGCACCCTAAATTGACAAAGAAAGTTACGTTTCAGAGGAAAAATGTATAACGGTAAATGGTAGATGAGGTATTTTAAAGGGAGGTAGCGAACAAAAAATGGAAACACCAATGTAATAGGGTGTTGGGTGTGGCCAGTACGGCCTGCATGCCCGTCTGGAACTCCGCAGGGGGAATGCAACCAAACTTCCACAAGAAAGTCAATCAACTCACGCTTAGCTGGTAGAAGTGGAAAATGCTGTCTCAGGCATCTTTCCGGAATATCCTATAAATGCTTGATTGGGTTCGGATCTGGTGACTGAGAATGCAAGACAAACGTATAACATCATGCGTCATGCAATTCTTTAAAATAGTGTGAAGGTGATCACTCAGTACTATTAAGTATTGATTGGCATCAATCTTGCCCCACTCCAAGAGCTTCCTCTACAGGAGCCAGACACGGGAGCACTGCTGTTTCAACCTGCACTCTGAATCTCTCTCTCTTTCCCCCTGGAACCACACTGGCCTTATTGAGATTAAAATAGATCTCTGTGAGCAGTTATTCCACAGCTCGGAGAGAGTCGGGGGACAGGCTGCAGGAGTCCTCTGGGTATCTGGAAAGGCCCCTTTTCTTTAAATAAAAAAAAATAAGATTCAGATTTTTTCCCTGTTTTTTCCCAGTTTAGTGGCCAATTATACCCTCTATTTATTTCTGTTTGCCCTCCCCAAACTCGCCACTCGTCTCTACGAGGGAAGCTAATTCTCCGAGGGCAGCGAACTCCGCTTCCTTCGAGATGGAATTCGCCCACCCACGCTCTGGAGTCACCCTTACGCGCTTCTCTGCGAATTTGTGCCGACTCACCTTCCTTCCTCTCCCTGGGGCGGACAGCCAAACGCCGCCCCCGATCGGGTCTCTCCCCAGGGAAAGTCTGGTACAGTCAGGTTTCCAACCGTGACCGTGATAAGCAGCTCACACTCTAAAGGACTCTTTACACCGTAAAGGATCAGCCGATACGGGTGCGTTAGACCACTGCGCTATTGGAGGCCCCTTCCAAAGGCCCATTTTCTATCATGTCCCCGCCCCCGGGGGTGTCTCACAGTGTCTCAGTCTCAGACAGGATGTCAGGCGCAGTGATCTGAAACACGGGGCCTGAATAGAGGGCCTGTCCGCCCGGCCAGGCAGTGGCTCTATTTCTGTGATGGACAGATCAGGCTGACATCCTGTCAGAAGCCCAGAGCCATGTGACAAGATTAAAAACAATGACCAGTGTATGGTACCAATGTCCAACATTTTCTTTACAATAGTAACATCAAGACGCTTGGAGAATAAGCTGTGTGCAGGACATTAGAGAGCAAAGACAGAGGTTACGGGAGAGGCACCATAACAGTTAACATTATATAAAATCATTATTAAGACCATATTTAAATGTATATACATACATATTTTTATTATTATTATTACTATTTATTTATTTTTTCCCTTCTACACAGCAGCCTTGCCAAACAAGCGCATCTTTCTGGGTTCTGAACAATCCATACAAACTCTGATTTCCAATGAGTTCTTACGCTGAAATGTGTAGTTCTGGTCTGATTGCTCTTTCCTCATAGAGTCAGGGCGCCCACTGTGGATAGCCTACATGAATAGAAATGCAGTTCATGATGACAGTATGCAAATGACAACCTAGATTCCAGTGGTAGTCTGCAATCTGAACCAAGGGGGAAAAGAGCAACAAGAAATTTCAATGATTGCCTGTAATCATGATTGTCCCAGGCTAGGGACAGTGAGAGAGAGATCAGCGTGACAACACTCTTTGCCATTTCTGTGATATTTTTTAAATCTTCGAGGAAGAAAAAAGGTTTGAAGCCTGTTTGCTGGCCCTCTGGCCCTACCTCAGCGTCCTCCCTCCACTGGTCACAAGTAATGCAGGATCAGAGTAAGTGGTAGCAGAGAGGGGATAAGCCCTAATCCTGAATAACAGACTTTGTACATTCTGAAGGCTACAGGGCAGAGAGACACTGCCCCATCATCCTGTGCACAAAAGGGCACGCTGCAGTATGACCACACAGGAGGGGATAGCCTCAGTGCTCAGCCTCACCAGGAGTGGTGTGTGTGTGTATGTGTGTGTGTGTATGTGCGTACATGGATGCGCCAAGAACACTTCTGCTGTGGACCCTGGCCCTAAGCCCACAGAAGCGGATCAGCAAATGTGTGACCATTCATTTTAGCCACATCATTGTCAATAGAATTCAGACAGCAACAGGAGCCAATCCAAGCTCTCCGGCAGAGGCACGGGCGGCTGAGGCGGCAGCAGACAGCTGTGTGAGCGCAGAGAGCCGCGTGTCGCAGAGGGAACGGCAGGATGGTGAGGCCCGCTCCAGCCCCATGAGCTTAATCTGATCAGGGCAAGCCCACAGGGGAGGAACATTTCTCTAATGACATTGCCGCGCATGCCCATAGAGGTGAGGTCAAAACCATCTGGACGTCTGAGACATAGATCTGATTTAATCATGAGGCCACTGAGGCGGACAGTCCTGCCCTCCTCCAGAGCGGGTTACAAAATCCCCTCCTGGGGAACTGCGCTTGTTTCGGACACTATCACGGACACTGGGGTTGAACATTAGGGGAGTGACAGGGACACCATGGCATTAATGGTCTGTTCCTTTCCTCCCACATGCCTGGTGTCCTCGTCTCAGCAACATATCATTTTTGGTGTCCCATTTTTCTGAGACTGCTCAAGTTGTTTTTCACAAGTAGCACATTTCTCGCCACAATTTTTTATCTATTCTCCCAATTTGGAAATTTGTTGTGTTTGTAAGCTCTTCTCATCGCAGCAATGTCTTCCGTCGGTTTGTGGAGACGCTCGATCGCGCATGTGCTGCCAGCCCTCGCTCCTTTTCACTCTGCCTGTCCGCCAGCTGAGCTATGCTGTTCATAGGCCGACCGCAAGTGCCCGCTTGACCAGAGGAGTCACTGGGGCTTGATGAAACAGGGACAAATAGATGTTTAGGTTTGGAGTACATAATTTATCATTTAATGTTTGAACAGTGGCAGCACTCTCACTTAACTAAGAGCAGTAGGGGGTGGGAGGGGGAGTGAAATAAAAACACACGTTTTGTGCTTTGAACCATTGCCCTAAAATGACAGGAAGCAGGTGATCTTGAAGCCTTGTATCTCTGTTCCATTTTTCTTCCAGATTAGGATAAACCTCGTCCATCACTAAATATAGCAATGTTAAAAATAGCAGGTAGGGAGGTTTATTAGAAAGAATTAAGATTAACTCACTGTGGATTATATGGACTCCTGCTCCATCATTCTGAGGAGCTATTAGTGGCCTGAGCGCATTAAACCACCTTGGTTCGGACTATAGACCCCTATACAAACCATGCACAGGTCACCTGAGAAAACAAGTTTCTTCAAAGACAGACTGGAATTAGTCTCCTGGGTGGCACAACCAGTTAAAGCACCAGTCTTTGGTGTCTTGATGCAACCCATGGTCCGTACTCTGGGTGTGCCAGTGCCGACTGTGGCCTGGAGTGCTATGGGCCAATGGTCATGGTGTTGCCCAGGGTTCACTTGGCAGCGTTTCCCCCATTTCACTGCACACGGATGACCCCTCTGGTCAATCAGGTTCTTGCCATCTGCCTGCACCAACTGTGCATGAAGTGTAGTCCTCCAGTGCAGTGACTGTGCAGCTCAGTTGGTGGGCTGCAGAGTGAAAAGAAGTGGCGGATGGCAAGACATGCTTTTGGGGACACATTACATTACATTACATTACAGGCATTTAGCAGACGCTCTTATCCAGAGCGACTTACACAGTTTACATTTCTTTACACACAATTCATTTATACAGCTGGATATTTTACTGAAGCAATTCAGGTTAAGTACCTTGCTCAAGGGTACAACGGCAGTGTCCCCACCTGGGATCGAACCTGCAACCTTTGCGTTACAAGCCCAGCTCTCTAACCATTATGCTAACACTGCCGCAATGTTCTGTCCGACACCTGTTCTAGTCTGCTCTCGCTCTCTCAAATTGACAGAGGACATTGCAGGAGGACCTTTAAAATATGTGTATACAAAATACATGGACATGATGATTGCACATTCCAAATTTGGAAGAACACAATTCTGGATAAAGATTTTTTTGGATAAAGGACTGGCATTATCTCTTAATTAAACCAGGAATGGACAAATGCAAAACTTTCTGCTGGCTTTCCATTTATGGGCGATATTACAAGTAACAAAAACAAATGCATCCTCAACAAAGTTCTGCATTTGCTTTGTACACTAAAGAGATAGGTACACCTGGACACCTGTTTCGTATGATGCATTAGTATTCAACTGTAAGTGTGTCTGGGCTCTGTACTTTGAATGGAGCTGTGGGTTGCAGTTTCCATGGTAACAGCCGATTGTTCCTAGTGACAGTATGGTTATGTGAAGTCCCAGCGGCGGGCCACACTTCTTCTACTTACAATCTACTGCGCTCCACTGTCCGTCCACAGAGCTTCGGATAGGGGGATGCTGTATTGCAGGCGCTTTATAAACTATGGCTATTCAAGAATAAATTGAAGCGTGCCTGTTCTGTCATTAGCCAACTATGACCGGGAGTCTGCAGCAGTGGGACACAACTGGCTTCATCGTGCCGGGGTAGGACATTAAGTCAACCAGAGCTCCACAAGTTACCTCTTCACAAGCACCCCCTAGCTATTCACCAAAGGCCTATGGGTTACCAGTTGTAGCATTAGCTCTACTGTAGTATGCTGTGCGGCTTGTAGCATGGACAGTAGTCATTGGCTTAAGGGTAAGTGTGCTTCAGCTGCCGTGCTCCCTTGTATGCAGGTGGGACAGTAGTAACACAACAGCATATTGCAATTGCTGATTCAAAAATGGGAGATAAAAGGGGTATAAACATGCCTCTTTGTGTCAGACTAAGCATGAAGGTGCCAATGCCATGGTGACCAAAGTTTGGTCTGGTTTACACAGTAAAAACATTCTGAACAGTACAATATGAAATGTAAATAGAGTGGGCAGAGGAATGTAGTATAGGGAGGACTGAAATTTGTCTGTAGCGCGAAAACAGTTCTTCCACGTGCCTGCGAGTGGTCTTGCTGCCTTCAGTCCCCCTCAGCTTTACAGCACACAAAACGTTTCTGATACAACCCAGTGGGCATTTTGCCGGCCAGACGGCTCCAGTAGAGAATCACACTGATACTAATGGAGGACCCATCTCTTCATGGTGTCAGGAGGGATCTTGGTGAGCTCAAGGCAATCCCAGTAAAACAGGAGATTGCTATCCACAGGCATCCATCTAACCTTCGAGTTTATATTTTTATGATAAATTCACGTTGTTTTATTTCTATTTTAGATTTGGTCCATAGCAAATTATGCAGATTGCAATGCAGTCTATCTGACAGGAGAGCTGGAAAGCAACAGGAGAAGCTCCGTTTGTAAATAGTAGGTCAAGTTTTAATTCCATAGCAGCCCTCATTTATTTTGTCCAAAATGCACATATGCACTCATGGTTGATGGACACAAGTGTCAAAGCAGAAAATCTGGAACAAACAAAACAGCAGAAGAGGGCATGATGTTCCTCTGTCGTGTGTTTGTCCAATTTAAGAGTATGCAGAGAGAGAGAGAGAGAGAGAGAGAGAGAGAGAGACAGAGAGACAGAGAAAGATATCAGAGCAGCAGCTGGCAGACTCAGTTCCTCCAATCCTCTCTGGTTGCCATATCAACCCACGTGACATTTAAAATTCCATGTGTAACCATGGGAACGTGTTCTCTGCTGTACTGCATTGTACAGTCCACCAGATAGCACACACACACACACACACACACTTTATTACGCTCATGCACACACAGCCTGAAAAACTCTGCTTTAAACTATTTACCAGGCTATTCTACATTTGCCTTGTATGCTTATGGCAGTGCCACCAAATGGCTGAGTGGAAAACCCACAAAAGCTGAACCCCATCCCTCGTTAATTTATGGTGTGCCTCAGATTTCCAGATGGCCTTGACAGTGGTTCACGATTTACAAATGAAAAGAGATAAAAACGGAACGCGGCGCAGAACTTGGGCCCTTGAAAAACAAAAGGACACTTACCCACACAGAAGCGCCCTTTCATCACCAACCGCGCGCTTCATCGATATGCTACGTCTAATTCTAATGGAGCCGTCGGATTGAACAGCTGTGTTTGCCACCTACAGTAGGTTTGGTCCCTCATATTTATTCTGTGCTCGAGTTGCAACGTGAACATTGCTCAAAGTGGCCAAGCATGGACTACAGGAGGCCAGGAGATGAGAGGTGAAAGGGCACATCTGCTCTTCGAGAAACAATCCCAGAGGCATGACTGAGACAGGTGCAGAGAAAAAATCCCTGACTGTCAGAACCGACCCCTTACGTAGATTCAATCAACTTTGAGCCACCGTTAAATGCAAGTGTTACACTTTTTCTTCCTCCTCACAAACGGCTTGGTGAGTTCAAGCGATCCCTGAAATGAATGGGAATAAAAAAACACTCAAAGTCGGCCTCCCGCGTGGTCCAGTGGTTTCAACGTCCGACGCTGGCCATGGCGACCGGGGTTTGATTCCCGACACAGTTCGCTATGCACAGGAGTGGTTCTGGGGTGCCGGAATTACAGTCGACAGCACGACGAGTGCGGTCTCGGAGGAGGCAGCGCTTCGCCATTGTCACTGCCGGTCACAGGGCTACGGCAGCTAACTACGAGGGAGGGGATTGAACTAAGCACAGCGGGAGTAAATGGCTACCAAATTGGGAGAAAACGGGTAAAATAAAAAAATAAAAAAAAAACCCAAAGGACCCAAAGTCAAAGGACAAGCATTTATTAAATCCAGGGGGCGATCCGTCTCTCTGTCCTCCGCCGTGAGCTCCAGAGTGTGCCACAGGCTATGAAGTGTAAAGTGTGAAAGCTGAACATTCTGTTCTCAGGTCTGGCCTTGCTGCTGCCCCGTTCCCCTGGGTGCCGTGTTTACCTTGTTGCTGCGGTGTTCCGTTGTGATCGTGCTCTCTCCTGCGCCGCATCCCCCCGTACTCCTGGGTCTCGCTCGGCCGCGCGGCGCTCGTGTCTCCTGCCGTGGTCCGCCGAGGCGTAGCGCCTCCCGACAGGGCTCAGGTTGACGCCTGCGCTTTGAGTTGGACTTTGTCCCACCGAGGCAGCGTTCTGCCATTTCCCAGGTGCACCACCTGGCAGATTATGTCGCAGATTTGATCTACAGATCTTAGAGTGCTGTAGTGCAGGGCGGCAGTGAGGAGCTGGGGGTGGGGGGGGGGAGGGGTATTTCTGACTCCATCAAGTCACAGCACAATTGCTTGTGACTTCTGCGTCCGTCACAGTGTGACACCTGGGCCAATTTTCACTCTCTCACAGACTGAACAGCTGGAAACTCTAAAAGCATATAAGTGTTGGGCACATCCTTGATTATTAGTAGACTACAGTAAAGCGATAACAGGGTGAAAACATGTATTAACCTTCACCATGGTGCTGGGTACACATAACACTTTACTGTGGCACTTATATAATGAGCCACTGAACAGAACGAATATGGAAGTGTCATCCTGAATGTGGCCCAGAGCAAGTGATGTGTGTTTGGGTTACTTGGGTTTTTCTTGGAGGGGGGAGGGAAGCCAGCATTTTAAAGTGTTGCATAATTTTGAGCGTTCTCGGTGTCATGATGGAGGTGGAGCCTCTCGGCACTGCACCACCTTACACCAGCAGGTACTGTGGGGCTTTTGCCAGATAGAAAGCCCAAGACTCACCCTGGGATGATACAGCTGTTTCATCATAACTACAGCAGGCACTTAAGGTCCATCGGAGTGAATCTGTGTGCAAAGGAAGTGCGGATGAAATAATGAAATGTGGTACTTATGCTTAGAGCAGGGGGAGCCGGGAATACAAGTCAATAGTCATTTCAGTCCACTGGTCCTCTCTTTCTATACCGGTCTCCCTTCCTCCTTCTGCGCCCGATTTACTACATTTAACCGCTCGTGTTTTACTCCGACACTGAGCCTAAGAGAGAGAGGAGATTTTAAACTTGGTGTGTCTAACGTTGCGTCGCTCTTTACGCGCCCCCTTGGTGACCTCTGTTTCGGCAGCGCTGGAGTAAAGATGGACTGGTGGAACACAGGCAACTGGGCCAGGGAGCAGGCCTACCTCTCCTCAGCCCCAGGGTACAGAGCACCAGCCAGGACCCACATGTGGAGAGCATAGGCCGAGCACTGAGTCCAGTCAAAGCACCCCATGCATGGGAACCATGACCCAGCAACAGAGCCCTGCGCTGAGGCGCACAACTGCCACAGTACAAATAGAGACTTCAAATACTTACTTTCCCTAGAAGACAAAAAAACGCAACAATTCAGTAGAAATAAATTTGCAACTGAGATTGAATCTGCAGCCCCAGGTTGTGGACCTGTATTTAGTATTTACAGAATCTGGTGCAGCCAGTCTGGGGGAAAAAAATGTGCAAAAAAAAAAAAAAGGTTGTCTGAAAACGCCTCTACCTAATCATTGTTTAAAACTGCAATTAAAAGAGTGGCTGCAGTGGGCGCTCGCTGTGCAGCAGCATATTCAGCCCCTTTCATGTACTCTTCAGCGCGAGGCTTTCTAGGGTTCTCTCTGGCTTTGATCCTCGAGGCACCTTTTTTAAAAACTTTTAACTAGGTCAGGGGAAATGCATACGGATTGTCTGTAATCTCCCCTTCCAAATATTGTGTTGGAAACCCCGCAGTGTGTGGATTGCCTTGGAAGAAATTAAACTCCAGTTGGAGGTTTAAGTGGACTGTCTGAGAGCGAGCGGAAGTCCACCCGCGGCAGGAGCTGACGGACGCAGTGTCCAGGGCTTGCTGAGTCACTTAGACTGGCAGACTCTAATGGTCCTCTTGGGTCCGAGTCAGCGGTGACAGTGCAGCATTAGCGTGAAGGCCATTCGTTCCCTGGGTTGACCCTTACCAGAGGCAGATGCTCCGCATGGTGGACAGGGACAGACAGTATGCATCCCACCCTGCCACCAAGAGGCACAGCCAATAGGCAGCGCTCATGGCCGTAGCCACTCCCTACACATCTACGCAGACTAGGTGACTTCATGTGAGTGTTGTGGTATAAAGCTCGATTAGATTAATGGTACATCTAGGGCTGTACTTGGGAATGTAGTGGCTAGTGCGCTGGAGTCATGAAGTCTTTGCACTTCAAATCTCTTCAGAGATGCTGCCTTGTGTCCTTCAGCCAGGAAAATTACCCAAATAGCAACAGTGAAAAAGGCTTATAAGTGAGCTCAGAACATACTGTGCATTTGTATATATAAACATTGTTACATTGCATTGCATAAGGGAACCTGGAAGCAGATTGCAAGTTTGTGCCTTCTCAATTTGAGTTGCCCTCAATGTTGTCTTATTGTTTTGACCGCAGAACAACAACAACAAAACGTTTTTTGTTTTTGAGTTTTGATTTTGACTGTGTTTTTTTGTAAGAAATGTTCCCATGAGGTAATACACACTTTGTATTTTAAATTATATGATCCTGAGAGCCCCTAAATGTTTGGGGTCTTTCTAAATGTTGCTTGGAATGTTTTGGATGTGTCTATCATATATTTTGACAATGTCATTGTAAAAACGCATACATAACACATACTTTTTTATGTCAGTGTTTTACTAATACTTCCAACATTTAATCTGAATCATCCAGATGCTCTAGTCATCCACTTGCTGGGAAGCCTCCTCACCCCCACCATTGAGAAATCAGGCTTTCTATTTATCTGGATTGGCAGATTTGCTTTCATTTTTCAGATCATGTGCAGACAGATGCTAGAATACAGCTGCCAACCAGAGCCCACGCACTGTCAGTGATAGTATGCAGCAACAGATGACCTCTTCATACAGTACATAGATTAATTAACAATTAATACATAACAACATGTCTTTTTTTCAATATTACTGCAGCTAACAATGTTTTTTTTACTGCTGGGAAATGCAATGCCTTTTTAGTATTTGCGTTTTACGTTTGTTTCTGCAGTTGAATGAATTGATGGCAATTGTCCCGGAGGGCAATTGGATGTATTTTATCATGTGTATAATTTCTTGAATTGTGTAAAGACATGCTATGTGCATGTTCAGCATGTTCTATGTAGCATGATATTCAGTAATCAGATTGAATACAAGGGAGAAAAAAATTATAAAGGCTGTCATGTATTAATAATCTTCAGTTTCATCTTTCATGACATTTATCAGAAATGTATCCTTTATGTTCACAATTCAATCCTTTAGTTTCTTTAAATCACTATTTTCCTTATCTACCCATACAAGGAGTGCGGTATTCAGAATTCCAGGGTTGCTATGGTGATGGCTGATAATATGACTCAGTTTCCCCAGTGCAGTCTTACTTATGCTAATGACGGTCTGTCAATCTCACTTGACTCTTCCAATCATCATGCCAGAAAGGCAGTAGGCGGGACACTTCTGTGGTCTGATATAGCATTGACCAATCAACTTGCCAATCAGGCAGTCAAGGTTGTGTGCATTGTGGAGGGAGAAGACGCTCTGAGTGGAAAAATAAGACTGTCTTTAAAACACAAAGAATAAACAAAACTGAATAGCGCAGGAAAAGCCAGGAAGGTAGGCAATTTAAGAAAGTGGGTCTTTACTGAAGGGGAAACAATTATCAAATCACTTGAATTACATTTGGAACATAAAGAGTTTTTTGCTTGTTTATCACTTTGTGAGTGAGTGCCTCTGGATTGGATCTGTATTAGTAATTATTACTCATTTGTAATTATTATTATTATCATCATTATTTTGTTCTTTTATTTTTTAGCCTTTGTGTCACCATTTCCGATCTGCATTGCAGCACATTGAGCTTCACAGTGCAGGTCTGTAATCCGTGGGCGTTTGAGCCCACAGTGACTGGGGTAGCGTTAACACCAGCTTGTTACAGAGGGGGCTGCACGGTGTAGCCAGGGATGAGAAAGAGAGGGGAGGGGCCGCGCGAGAGGGTGCGCAAGCCCAGGTTCACCCCGCATCAGTCCCAGGTTCTGATGGAGCGCACGGTGGCCCACGCCCCACACCTGTTCGGGGAGAGGACGAGCCCGGTGTCGGTGCGCAAGCGCATCTGGCAGGAGGTGGCGCAGGCGGTGAACGCCATCAGCAAGACCAAGCGCAGCGTGCGGGAGGTGCAGAAGCGCTGGCGGGACGAGCGGCGCCGGATCAAGCACCGGGCCCAGGACCTGTGGCAGGCACTGGCGCAGACCGGCGTGCCCATGGGCCAGCTCACGCCGCTGGAGGAGGCTGTGGTGGCCACCTTCAACGACGCCACCATCAAGAAGCGGCTGGGCCGGCTGATAGGACCGCCGACCCTCACCGTCCCCCTGCGCGTTCTGATCCAGCAGCTCAAGACCGGCATCATTTCTCCCGAGCCGCCAGGCGTGGACCGGCAGCCGGCACCACCGATACCGCCGGCACCGGTGTCAGTACTGACTCCTCTGTCCACACTGGCCCCAGTCTGTGTGGATGACATCAAGCAAGGTGAGTAATGGCCCTGTCCACCCATGAATTACACAGGGCTGCCCCTTCTAAGACCTGTGTCTCAAACTACCCCTGGCCTTTGTGAAGCAGTTCGGCCCGGCTTTAAATGGAACCGGTGCAGTTCGCTTTAACCTTCAGGACTGTGGCAATAAGCAAGGAAGGCTATAATGACCATGACTCAGCTGAACTTAATTTATGAACTTGGGGAAAAATAGATAGAATACATATTCTACATTTTTATTGTATTTTTTTAATTGTGTTTATTGTGATAAGATATTTTTATCTCATGAATTGCCTGCACAGAAATTGCTATTTTTTATTTATTTATTAATTAATTTCTCAATTTCATATATACATAACCGGTCAAAAGTTTTAGAACACCCCCATTGTCCAGTTTTTAAAAACAAAATGTACATTTTTTGGCAGTGAGTAGTTTCCTACACCATCAAAAGGCACTTGGAAACTCTGACAGGAAGAGGTCTGGCAGACCCAAAGCCACAACAAAATCAGAACACAAGTTTCTGAGAGTTAACAGCTTGCGTGATAGGCAGCTCACAGGACAACAGCTTCAAGCACAGCTTAACACTGGTCAAAGTAGGGAAGTCTCAGTTTCAACTGTGAAGAGAAGAGAAGTGGCAGTAAGAAAGCCATTGCTAAGATGGCAAAATAAGACAAAGAGGCTTGCCTGGGCCATGAAGCACCGCCAGTGGACTACTGAAGACTGGAAGAAGGTCTTATGGACCGATTAATCAAAATTTGAAATCTTGAAATTTTGAGAGGTTTTTGTAGGCCGTCGAGTAGGCGAAAGGATGGTTCCTCAGTGTGTGACACCAACTGTCAAATATGGAGGAGGAAGCGTGATGGTCTGGGGCTCTTTTGCTGGATCCAGAGTCGGCGACTTGCACAGAGTGACTGTTAACCCACGTTAACCCATTACTTGTTCCCTGAAAAGGGCCTTTTTTATAACTCTTTATAATTGACATTATTATTCAGTTTTTGGTAACCTAAACATTTTTTTTAATCCTCTGGCAGTTTACCGCTTACCTTTGTACCATTTCAGGTTATTCACTGGACTTCTGTAAAAACATTCTGTAAAAACTGGAAAATGGGGGTGTTCTAAAACTTTTGACCGATAGTGTATATATACAGTATATACACAGTATATATATATATATATATATATAGAGAGAGAGAGAGAGAGAGGGAGAGCGAGAGAGATAGATAGATAGATGGAAATAGGCTGAGAAAAAAACAACCTTGTGAACTTTTGAATATTAAAACTTGTACCGCGTGAAACGTTATGTGAAAATACGTATTCAATTCAATTTGGTGCGTTGCTATTGGGGTGTTTATTTGAATTACACATGTTCTGCTGTGACTCAGGTGTTTAACCTGTAACCCCTGGTCCCACAGAGCCAGATGGATCAGAGGTCTCAGATGTGGTCCAGACACCCCAGGGGGCCTGGAAGTTTGAGTGGACAGTTGAAGACACCTCTGTGGCCCCTCCACAGACCCCTGCAGCCCCAGGCATGTCCCAGCCAGTGCCCTCGACCCCAATATCAGCCACTCACCCCCTGGGCAATGACAGCCTTGTGCTCAGCTGCCCCCCCAAAGATAGTCTGAAGACTAAGAGCCACACGGGAGGCAGTTGGCCCTGGGGCAGAAAGGGCAGGCAGCGGCGGACCAGGGACCTGGGCGCACGTCACGCCAGCCGTACTGCGTGCAGCTGCAGAGCAGCGTGTGGCAACAGGGTAGTGGGCAGGCAGCTGCGCGTCCTCTCTGACAACGTGCTGGCCATACGCGGCGAGCTGAGCGCTCTCGTGGCCGCGGTCACCACCATTGCCACCACCATGCAGAGTCGCGCTGGCACAGGTGCGCAGGACAGTGGCCAGCATCACAGCATGAACCCAGTGGACCAAAACCAGCGTAGAGAACTCACCGACCGACAAGAGTGGGACATCCCCCACTGACCAACAGCAAAAGACATGCACACAACTTATTGACCGGCAGCAGGGTACAAAACTTGTTAGCAAGTGGCAGAGTACAGAGCCTACAGACCAACAGTAGGGCACCAGTACCCCAATGACCAACAGAAAAGCACTTTGGCCAACAGTAGAATATACAGGTAACTTCTTTTTTTTCCGATTTTACCCCGTTTTTCTCCCCATTTGGTAGCAAATTACCCGATGTGCTTAGTTCAAACCCCCTTCCCTCATAGTTCACTGCCGTAGTCCTGGACCGGTAGTGACAAGGGGGAAGCGCTGCCTCCTCCGAGACAGCACTCGTCATGCCGTCGACTGTAATTCCGGTACCCCAGAACCACTCCTGTGCACAGGGAGGCCGCCAAGGTAAAGTGTTTTAATATGGTGTTGGGCCACCACGAGCTGCCAGAACAGCTTCAATGCACCTTGGGATAGATTTTACAAGTGTCTAAATCTCTACTGGAGAGAAGCGACATCATTCTTCCTTCCATCAGGCGCCGCTTCAGATTCTCCCATAAGTGTTCAACTGGATTAAGATCTGGTGACTGGTACTCATCAAACCATTCAGTGACCACTCGTGCCCTGTGGATGGGGGCATCGTCATCCTGGAAGAGACCACTCCCATCAGGATAGAAATGCTTCACCATAGGATGAAGGTGATCACTCAGAATTGCTTTGTATTTATTGATGTATACCTTGCCCTCTAAAGGGTTGAATGGACCTAAACCATGCCACAGGAAAATGCACGCCACACCATAACAGAGCTGCCAGAACCCTTCACTGTGGGTAATAAGCACTCGGGCCTGTAGGTTTTGTTTCTTTTGGCGTGCGCCACATATGCACTCGTCTGCTTGTTGAGAACAGGGTGAAGGATGACACATCTGACCGTGACTTTTTTCCACTGCTCAGTAAACCACTGCCTGTATTCTTTGCACCACTTTACTCGCAAACTGAAATGAACTGCAAACCATCCATAGTATCCCTCTCTGTGAAGTTCTCGACGGGCTGTTCTTGATTAAATTGCCTGCTCACGCCCCCTAGATTGATATTTGCAGTAAACTGTTCCAGAGTTGCTCGTCGGTTTTGCCTTGTATCCCGAACCAATGCACGGACATCATAATGCCAAAATAATGGGCGGCTATGCCTGCCCAGCATTTGTATACATCACCCTAAGAATGATGGGATGTTTATGGCTTAATTAAATCAGGAACCACACCTATGTGGAAGTACCTGCTTTCAATATACTTTGTTTCCCTCAGTTACTCACGTGTTTCCTTTATTTTGGCAGTAACTTGTACAACTCAATGACCAACAGAAAAGCACACAACTCACTCATTGGCCAACTGTATACAACTCAGAGTTTTGTTGGGGCAGGAGAAAAGAGATTCTGAGTTACTGAGGTATTCTCATGTCCTGGGACAGAGAGAGCGGACTGAAATTTACAGCATATGGACCACGAGAGAGTACACAGTATACAGAGTGTACCTGTTACAAAAGCTCCAATAAAAGTCACCAGAGGCTAAAAAATGTGTTTGTATTTTTTACAATTATTTTTCACAGAGTGACAGATGTGTGGTGTGCCATTTTGTTTTTGGGGGGAAAAGTTAAAAAAAAATGTTTTATGTTGCACAGTGTCATTACAGTATGTTCCTTCTCTTTCATTTAGAGACTGTATTCTTTCACTTGAGGCCACACTATCTGCAGTACAGTGGCCTCCTCCGTGTTCTCACTATTACTGATAAGATGGACTGTAACACAATGGAAATACAGAACCTGGCTGGGTGTGCGTTGGAGGGGGGCTTGTGCAGCTAATGGCAGTGGCTTGAGTTCTGCCTAAATACAACTCCATTTCTGTATGTGTCTGCCCTGTTCTGTGTTGTACCCGTTTTCAACAGCAGTTAAAGTACTCCAACCAAAATCCACAATTTCATGATGTAATACTTACTATATGTCTTGTCAATCCATCCACGTGGCATTGTTAATATTTTGGGTTGACAAGACATATCGTAGGTATACATCATGAAATTATGGATTTTGGTCAGAATGCCCCTTTAAGGCAACTGTTGAAAGAAGGAGCACGGTGACATCACACACCCTCTTCTTTCTCTTTCTGGAACATTTCTGTGCCTGGGAAATGTCAGGGTGACTCCAATACAGTGTGTGTGTGTGTGTGTGTGTGTGAGAGAGAATGTGTGTGTGTGCGTGTGTGTGAGAGAGTGTGTGAGTGTGTGTGAGAGTATGTGTGTGTGTGTGTGTGTGTGTGAGTGTGTGTGTGTGAGAGAAGAGTGTGTGTGTGTGTGTGTGTGTGTGTGTGTGTGTGAGAGTGTGTGTGTGTGTGTGTGTGTGTGTGTGTGTGTGTGTGTGTGTGTGGGAGAGTGTGTGTGTGTGAGAGAGAGTGTGTGTGTGTGTGAGTGTGTGAGAGAGTGTGTGTGTGTGTGAGAGAGTGTGTGAGTGTGTGTGAGAGTATGTGTGTGTGTGTGTGTGTGTGTGAGTGTGTGTGTGTGAGAGAAGAGTGTGTGTGTGTGTGTGTGTGTGAGGGTGTGTGTGTGGTGTGTGAGAGTATGTGTGTGTGTGTGTGTGTGTGTGTGTGTGTGGAGAGTGTGTGTGTGTGAGAGAGAGTGTGTGTGTGTGTGAGTGTGTGAGAGAGTGTGTGTGTGTGTGTGTGTGTGTGTGTGTGTGTGTGTGTGTGTGAGTGTGTGTGAGAGTGTGTGTGTGTGATGTGTGTGTGTGAGAGAGTGTGTGTGAGTGTGTGTGATTTATCCTCTGGAGGCTTCATTATTAATGGCCTTGTTGTACCTCCCAGGTTCTGATGGTGTTGTTATTGAGTGGAATTTCCCACTGAGCTAAATCACCTTTTCATTAGTGTGCTCTGGCGGCATGCCTATCTGGTGCATTTATGAAATAACCGATTAAAAATACAGACCAAGATGAAGTTGTATTAGTGAAAATATTATTTCAGAGAGGATTCAAACATTACACAAAAAGGGGATGGGGGCAGAGCCCACACAGGCTTACTACCACTTCTATATACATATCATGAAAAAGTTTATATTCAAGTCAATTCAACTACTCACCATCATTAGTATTACTGAATATTGTGGCAACCAACAGTGCTGTATGATGCAGATGTAAAACACCAAATAAATAAATAAAACTACAAAACCCAGAGCGTGGGCTTCAAAGGCTCATTAACTCATCAGCAGAGACACCTCACCCTATTTAAGAGCCAGTTTCCATAGAGAAGCAGTAGTAAATTGAAGTGAAACAGATGTGGTATGGCAGCAACATGCAAGGAGAGGGGAAATATACAATGAAATATACAATGTATATATATATATATATAGGAAATATAGATATATATATTATACGGTTTTATCAATGGTTTTTAGGAACTTTGTTTCACTTTATTTATTTGCTGGATTATTGTGGCCAATAGAGGATGAATAATGAAATAATGTGGTGTGATAAATAATGAGGCATCTTTTTTATTGCATAATAAATCTTGTTTTTTTGGTTTTGTACATAAAGTTGAACTTTTTTACTGGGTCCAAAGCTTGCACAGATTCCTAATGGTGTCACATTATACATTAAGCTACATATTTACTATGAAACATAGCCATGAAACACGTGTCAATGAATGTGGTCTAAAGATTTCTGAAGGACTTGCAGTTATATGGATAAGGTAGTCCTGTGGTTTGGTTTGCCATGGGATTTGATGCAGGTTTTGGTAACTTTGATAACCTTGAAATTCAGGACACTTTCAATATTTGATTCACGTTTTCAGGCAATTTCCCAGGGAAATCAGAAGGGTCATGTACCTCTCCAGGTGGATGGGGGGAGGGAGAGAGAATGAGAGAGAGAGAGAATGTGGTTCTCTGTAGCTCAGTTGGTTCTCTGTAGCTCAGTTGGTAGAGCACGGCGTTAGCAATGCTTAGGTCGTAGGTTCAATCCCCACTGGGGCCACATACTGTATACTGAAAAATGTATGCATTCACTACTGTTAGTCGCTTTGGATAAAAGCATCTGCTAAATGGCGTATATTAATATTATTATGTAAATTGTATAGGTATATTGCATTTTGTTAATTACCATTGCTATTTTATATATCCTGTATGTATAATACTTTGACAATACAAATATTGTTTTGTCATGCCAATAAAGCAAACTTGGAATGAACAGAGAGAGAAAGAGAGAGAGAGGGGTCAGTGCACATCTTAGTCACCCCCTCTATTTCACAGTGCTGAGCAGGAAGCAGTGTGTCACAGCAACTTGAATCATAAGGGATAGATGATAGTTAATGCAATTCTGTGGGTTTGAGGGCAAGGGTAACCTGGATGCCAATACACTGGGAGGCTTCTCTTTGTCAGCTTGAAGATAAAATAGTAGATAGTATGCTTTGTCAATTCTATCTGTGTGTGTGTGTGTGTGTGTGTGTGCCCATATTCTCATATGTGTGTGCTCATACGCATCTCTTTTGGTTCTAATAAGCACTGAAGCCCGTACTGCTCTGTGTCACACCAGGCTTGGGTGACTCAAGCTGGGAGATCTGTGTTTTGGCAGTGGGGCCAGAGGGCTGGGCAGACAGCCTCACCAAGCAGCACCCAACACAGTTCCACTCCTATTCTGCTTCCTGAAAATATGGCCAAAAATGTAAATATGTTTATTTGAGAGCCAATAACGTGTGTCGTAACAGGGAGGATGTAGAAGTGCTCTGTAGTCAACTGTGAGCCGGGTGGGAAGGTCTGGCACAGATGGGACTGCGTACTGTGCAACTGTGCAACCGCCGCCCATTAACTAAACAAAGGAGCAAATTATGAATGAAGACACAAAATCTGGTCTGTCTGTCAGTCTGTTCTCTTCCGACTTTCCTGGCAGCTTCTCTGGAGAAGCGGGAAACCGTACATGACATCCACTAACCTGTCCGTGCTCCTTCCGTCTGTCTGGTCCACAGGCTGCGGAGGTGGAGAGGCAGCTGTCCACTCAGGTCCACTCGCTCCGGGATGATTTCCGGGAGAAGAGCGTTTCCACCAGCCAGCACATGACACGCTTGGAGAGCCTGCAAGCAGAGGTGAGGAATTATGGGATGGGAGTGTCTGTGCCTCGCAGCTTTGGAGTGTACAATGACCGTTTACACACCCACATCTAGCGTTCAAGCAATCTACACAACGTTCAGAGAGATGACTGCAGAAATAGGTGCATTGCATTTTAGGGGAGAGAAATGTACAAAATGTGTTGATTCTTATAAAAATTATTGATATTGATCGATTGCACGTAGTCAATGAGTCTGAAGAATACATACACAAAATAAAGCTGGGCAAATGCTGAAATTAAATAAGGTGTTTAGTGTTCTTCTAGAAGTTCTAGTGTCCCTCTGTACGGGTGTTTATGGATACAGTCAAGTAAGCATTTCAAGGAACCACTTAACCAAGGGGCTAATCACACAGTATGTACTGTAGTCTTTGGTCGAAGCTTTCAGAGCTAGGCCAAAACGGCCTCAAACTCCCCAAACCATCTTCTGTCCTAATCCTTACCTTTTCCTCCATTTTCAATGGTTGGTTTAAATTCCTCTTCCTGGTTGGAGCAGCAAGGGCTAGAAGTAAGTAGATATAGCTTCCTATTGCCCCATCTGCATGCCTGTCACTCATCACAAACTCAGGTTTGTACTATGATATTGCCATTACTCTTTTTAATCCCGAATTATGAAATGTTCTCCCAATTTGGAATGCCCAAACTAAATTGTAAGCTTGTCCCATCGCTGCCACATCCTCTGTCAATTCTGGAGAGTACAGACTAGCATGCCTGTTCCTTTGAAGCATGTTCATTCAGCCACTGCTTCTTCTCACACTGCAGTCCGCAAGCTGAGACATGCCATTGTGCCAGAAGACTTCACTTTGTGTACAGCTAATGTGCAATGCAGTGAGAAACAACTTCCCAACTGAGACCCTCCCTGCCTGGGCAATGTTGACCAATTACGCGTCCCCCCGTTTGATTCTCATCCACAGTCGGACAGGCACGGCCTGTGTCCAATTCCCAGATATGACTCATTTTTAAATGCAGGGGCATTTGGCCAACTGAGTGCTTTGTCCTTAGCTGGGCAGATCAACTTTTTGACTATTTTTAACCATTTACGAGTTCCTGATCCAAGGCAAATTCGTACTAATAGGGGCGAGGAGAGTCTGAAAGCTGTGAGTAAAAAGATACTAGGCATGAGAGAGTAATCACAAAGGCTGTGCAAACCTGAGGAGTCCGCGCAGCCTCTTCAGCGTGTCCTTGTTGTGAGCCTGAGTGTGTGTACTGTATGCATGGCCAGTGCAGCCTCTTCAGCCTGTCCTTGTTGTGAGCCTGAGTGTGTGTACTGTATGCATGGCCAGTGCAGCCTCTTCAGCGTGCCCTTGTTGTGAGCCTGAGTGTGTGTACTGTATGCATGGCCAGAGCTGGACACAGGGGTTGGGTTAGGGTTAGGGTTAGGGTTAGGGTTGTGATGTTGTGAGCCTGAGTGTGTGTACTGTATGCATGGCCAGAGCTGGACACGGGGTTGGTTAGGGTTAGGGTTAGGGTTGTGATGTTGTGAGCCTGAGTGTGTGTACTGTATGCATGGCCAGAGCTGGACACGGGGGTTGGTTCACTCTCAGCTGGGCAGCCTCATCAGGAGAGTGTTCCCCAAGCCGAGCATGCTACGGCAAGATGTTCAGGGCACTCGCCTGCACTGTACAGCATCACCTCCATTGACTGTTGCATCCCAAGGCATGCCTAAAAACTGTAGTTCACAAGGCACACCACAATCTCCCAATGGCAAATGTTCAGTGCGGAACAGGGGCTGAGTCATTTTTACGGGAAAGTTTTCAACAGTAAAAAAAGGGAGTCTCCAAGAGGCAGGCAGCCCTGTCACTGATAGGGTTCTTCAGAAACATACACCTGGTCTGAGGATTGCGATAAACCTGTTCTTCAGATAGGGGAGGTGTTTTTTGTTTGTTTTTACAGAATAAAATGTTCTCATCAGTTCACCGTATGTCAATAATATATTGTTACGACTCCGACAGGGTCTAGGGGTATGAAAAGGGAGGACATAAAAAAACGAAATAAATAAAGGTCGGCTGGTAGGGGATGAAAGCAGAGTTGAGAACCAACCAAGGTAGTGTTTACTACAAAAGGATGTGAGCTGGGGATATATACAATAGTTACAAATATACAACTACAGACAGCAATACGAAATACAAAGACACAAACACAAGGGAATAAGGAATGAGGGCGGTGCCAGGTAACAATCAAAACCAAAACAAGTCTAGTTTACCTAGTCTCTTTTACATAATTTAACTAATAAAAAATACACAAAGGAAAAGGCTGGAGACCTAGCTGACTGCACTGACTTACCTAAAAGAAACGAAAATACAGGTGGTTGCTCTTGCCCTTAACTTAGTGTGTCTACCCAAACCACAGAACCTATGTTTGTACAATGAACGTGATATATTACATGTTCCCTTTTCCCCAGAAGGAACTCAATTACACAAGGCAGGGTTTGTTTCTATGCAAAGGGGAAAACTCAAGGGATACAATGTATAACAAGGGGGGAAAGACAGAGATACCGAACTAGAGAGAGAGTAACAAGGATTGGGGGAGAGATAAAAATTTAAAAAAATAAAGTAAATGGCATGAAGCACTGGACGGACTGCTTGATCGCTTTTAAACAGCAGGGACCGTCCTTCTGATTGGGGGTAGGAGAGGCTGCTAATGATGAGTGGACGGACCAATCACAGGATGGTACCTGGAAACGGCAGGATAGCGAGAGTGGAGACTGAAAAGAAAATACGCACACACGCATCTTTATGCGGGAACGTAATATATATAAAAACCAAAAAGGAGATTGTTTAGGAGAAAACAGTAAAACTCAGAGGACAGTAAATAAATTAATTAAATTAACATTTAAAAATCAGTAAAGAATGGCTCAAATTAATTAATGGGGCCAGGTTAGGTTTTGATGAAAGTCATGTTTAAAACGCGTCTTTTTTAAGTTAAAAATAGCACCATAATTAACGACTTTGAAATTAGTTTATAATATTCTAATGTTCTAATGTTTACATTTTCAATGACTTTTTTTAAATGGTTTTACTCCACTGAATGAAAAGCCTAGAAGTAAAATAAGTGGCAATTACCAAACGATTAGTTCCCATCACAGAAGTGGCTGGGCGGCTCGCAGATAGATGATTTACACAATCAATGCATTTTCTGCTTCTTCTGTGAAGCAGTGTCTGATTGGAGGCAAGCCTCTCCTCGTTGCAGGGACTGAGCAGTAATTTGTGGAGGAAAGGGTCTATATTTAGCTCAAGTGCAGCAATATCTGGGTTTTCCTGAGCTTGGTCATATATATATTTCACAAGAAAAAAAATCTATCCCTGCCTTCTCAAAAATATTCCATCTCGACCTTTCGCCAAAATGTAATCCTGCTGTAGGCTACATGCGAAAGGATCATTTGTGTCAAGAATGTAGGCTATATTGCACAGTGAAATATTTCACACTAACTAGGACCATAATCTCGCGATTATTATACAGTGCGATTATACTATACAGATTGAGGATAGAGATTAATTTATCAAAAGACCGGGCTGCATTATTTCGGTGTAGACTAGTTAAAAAAAGCCCGCGCGACTCCGGCATTCTAAAGTAGGTTAACAGATGTAGGTCATAGCAGAAGGGAGAGAAACAAGTACTGATATTTTATAAAAAGGTGCGGGCCATATGGTAGGCTACTAACGATGTAGGCAAACAATTCAGGCTATACCCTTCGAAATGCACTTTTGTAGCTATAATGGGCGCCTCCGTCCAAGGCTGGTGCATCAGCGTCACGAGTCTGATGTGATTTATTCCAAACATTTTACTTAAAATAAACTCCCAACAGCATTAGGGCAAATAACCAGACAAAGTGTTTAAAAATATATATGGTATCGGTCGGTTCGACGGGGATAATCACATAACCTGTGGGAGGAAGAGAATGGCCCGAATATAGGCTACAGTACTTTCAAGTCTGCGATAAAATGCACGAAACCGTGACAACACAGAAATTCCGAAAAATAAGTGTCGACAACGCTATCGGTGATGCATTCTTCAACACGAGCGTGGCGGCAGCCGCCCACGCTGGTCCTAGGCAACAAACATTCCTCAGACCAGGGGGAGCGAACTAATCTTCTTGAACACGTATTTCACATTTCTTCTACGTCAAGGTAAATGGGGGGAGGGGATTACCTATTGGCCACTGGGGGTAGCGGGAATTCCAGCGAAAACTCAGTAGCGTAGAATGTAGTGTTTACATTAAGTCCACGGAAAACGTCCCAAAACTACGTCCAACTGGACTATTTTGCTCGTTTTCTTCGCCAGATAAAAATGCTGTCCGAGCGCAAGAGGGAGCTCGAACGGCGCGTGAACTCTGTGCTCGAGGATAACGAGTTGTTGCAGACCACAGTTGACCAACTGCAGGAAAGGACGCTCGTGCTGGAGAGACAGTGTCACGAGAAAGACTTGCAGGTGAGCGAGAACTTTGTGTACTTCTTAAAAACATCGTATGCGATCGCTGCTTGTCAAAGCGTGAAAAACTTTCAAATACCTTCCTTTTTAACGACTTCGTGCTGGGCTACCATCCAGCTGTCTGTGAGCTGTAAATATAGTTGAGAGTTGAGCAATTATTGACTTTCCCACAGCTCCAGCGCAATTAATTTGGAAATGTATAAAAGCAGAGGTAGATTTACTTGTGTGCTTGCATTTCAATACTACGCTGTATGACAGGGCTGTGCTGTGTTGTTTTTCAGTACTTCTGGTTGTTGGTGTTCTGCTCTGGTGCCGTTCTCGTCCGGCTACGTTCTGTTGTGTGTGACCCTGTTGCTGTTGTGGCCCTCAGCTGCGTCAGAGCCAGCTTGAGCTGCAGGAGGTTCGCGTCTCCCACAGACAACTGAGTGCGCGTCTGGAGGAGCTGAGCGAGGAGAGGGACCTGCAGGGCCTGAGCCCTCACGCTGCCAGCCTGCTGTGCGAGATCGAGCAGAGCATGGAGCAGGAGGAGCTGGAGCAGGAGAGAGAGCAGGTACCACACCGAACACACCCGCGTACACATGCTCTCGCCCGCACACACACACACACACACACACACACACACACACACACACACACAAATTCGTACGCGCGCACGCACACCCCACACTCTCGTATGCAGTGACACACACATAGGCTGTGTTCGGAACCGCCTGCTTAGATACTGCGTAGTGCATAGGCTACTATACTCTATACTACACATGCTATTTTCCATAGTAGTATACAGCATAGTACCCAGTATGCAACCATTGATTATTCAAATTGTAGTATACTTAATTGTCACATGGCCTCACCAGAAGTAGAGTTTTTGCAAAAACTAAAGTTTAACCTCGGAGTTTATGCGAGGGAGACTACTGCGACAACCTAGAGTGGCAAACTAGCCAGCTAGCCAATATCAGACCATTATAACGGGTAATATTTAGCTTGTTAGCGAGCTAAGCTAGCCTACGCTGAGTATAATAGATAGCTTGCTTCAGATTAGCTTGCTTGGCAGACATGGAGTTGGAACTCTTGACGTTAGTTCGAGCAGGTCACAAATCAACTGGTATCACTTTTTCGCTTTTCAATAACATTTGGATAGAAAACAAGTAGGCTACACAACACGTCATACTTAGCGTTACATTTATAATCACTGGGTAGGTTCAACACAAGACCTAAAACCGGGACAGAAAAAAAGACAGGCTATCAATACGGTGTATTATCCAAAGTTTATTTTGTTTATAAAGTTTATTATCCTTAACGCATAATTAAACCCATATAAATCACCCTTTATGCCGTTGTTTGCTATGGATGCGATTTGTTTTTACGTTAACGTTATTAATGATTACCTGTGCTGTTTATGGCTACTTCTTACTCACTGCCATCTGTCCCCTTACCAGGGGCGTCACTAGGATGTGAACACATTCGTGCCTCAGCCCACGGACGAATTGTTAAGTTTAATTTGATATAAAAACGTGTATCCCGTAATAAAATAATTTTCAGTAATTGTCTAAAACCTTATAAACAACCCTCCTATCTTCTACATCTTCACCCGCAAACCTTGAGAAAGTGTTGAGAATTGAGATTGCATTTAATTTCCTGTATTTCTGTAACTTCTGCGGAATAAAATAACCTAATGGTCACATAGTTTACCACAACATAGCATCACAAAATAAGAAAAGAGGCTACAACAAACTCTTTCTCCCATACACTCATCCATATCCCATATCCCTGGGGCGGATAACCAATTTCCGCCCCCTAGTGGGACTCCCGGCTAAAGCCTAAGTTGGCTCGACCTGGTGGAAGGATCTGATATATTTTTATGAAGGACGTTGGTCGGTGCGCATGCTCAAGGTGTAAAACCAATTAACTGGCTCAAGGTATGTTTTATTGTGTTTTGTTCATTGGTTAAAAATCACAAGCATCATACGCTGATGATCTTGGATCAGTTGTTGAGGACAGAATGTAATCAAAGCCGTGCAGAATGCACTTCCGTATTAACTACATCTAATTTTCGGAACACAAAAAAAGTTTAGCGTTATTTTGGGGGCAAGCTGGAAACCGGGACATCTTGGCATTTTTCAGCATTTTGTCGAAACGGGACACCATTGCCAAAGACCGGGACTGTCCCGGTAAAATCGGGACCTTGGCATTGTTGCTGCTGTTGCTACAAATATCCGCCATTTAAAAAAAAAAATGAAATGGAACGTTGAAGATGGCCGCATTGCATTATGGGATACAGTAGCCCAGGAAGGTACCTCTGGTTGTGTACTCACATTTAGTACGTTATCTGGGCATCTTTGGCGTACTGGAGTTGCCCATATTGTGTACATACTGCATACTACCTTTAGGTCAAATTTAGTATAGGCAGTATGGATAGTATGCGGTTCTGAACACAACCGTAGCCACACTAACCCTCTCATACAAGCGCAGATCCATGCACATGTGCAAATGCACAGACATGCACACACATTCAATCTCATGCACACAGACATGCATGCACTCTTACTGGCACACAGACACATACAAACATTACACATGCACACAGACCCAGGTACGCACACAAGCACACGCTTAGTTCAGAGGTCAAGCAGAACCTCATCTGGGTTCCCTCTGGGGTACACGCCATACTAGAGTCTTAAGTCAAGAAATACTGAGGTAGAATTGATGAGTGATTGTGTTAATCGGTCTCTAATGTCACTCCCTCCCCTCAACAAGCTACGACTCCAGATGTGGGAGGCGTATTGTCAGGTGCGCTCCCTCTGCTCTCACCTACGAGGCAACGACATCACAGACTCGGCGCTGTCCACGGACTCCTCCATGGACGAATCGTCCGAGACGTCCTCAGTGAAGGACGTTCCGACGGGCAGCCTGCACACCAGCCTGCTGGAGCTGCGCAGGCTAACACAAAACCTCATGGACGGCAACGAGTCCACGGTAACCAGGAGCGGCTGAACTGCACTTATACACCCTGAGATCACCGAGGCACACTGAAACACACTGACGCACAATGAAACTCACTGAGACACACTGAAGCACAAGAAAACGCTCAGTTGGTACAAACACACAAGTGTGTGCAGTCATACACACAGATGCTTAGGCCTGCTTTGTCAAAAAACAAGTGATTCTTTTGCACTTCTTCTGAATGTAATGGACTACCAACTGGAACGACGGGCCGGTGACCGTGTCCTGTGTGCAGGGCTCACGGCGCAGTGATGAGGAGGCACTGGAGGACCAGGTGCGGAAACTTGGGGAAGAGCTCCGTGCTGCCAGGGAGCTGTATGATGGGGAGCAGGAGAGAGTGCGTGGTGGCCAGGAGGAAGTGCTACAGCTCCACAGCCAGGTCAGCATCCTTTTGATGAAAAAGACAGGCAGAGGCACACAGTGTCTTCAAGTGCTGGTTAATGTTAATATATTTTGCGCTAAATGTGTCAGGTTGACATCAAGGTTCGGGCAGTGTTAGCATAGTGGTTAAGGAACTGGGCTTGTAACGCAAAGGTTACAGGTTCGATCCCAGGTGGGGCACTGCCGTTGTACCCTTGAGCAAGGTACTTAACCCGAATTGCTTCAGTAAATATCCAACTGTATAAATGGATTGCATGTAAAGAAATGTGAAACTGCAAGTCGCTCTGGATAAGAGCGTCTGCTAAATGGCTAAAAATGTAAGTGACGGTTGTTTGTCTGACAAATAATTACCACCATCCCATCCTACCAATCTCAAGGTGGCGATGCTCTCAGTGGAGCTATGCTCTTTGCGGGAGGAGAGCGAACGACTCCGGGTGATGGCGGAGGTGCGGGAGCCTAGCGAGCAGCTTCAGAGCGCCATCCGAGACAGAGACGATGCCATTGCCAAGTAAGACCACCGTGAAACCACACACTCAAAACATTGTTTCGGTCATTCTCACCACCTCGGCAATGCTGTCAATGGTCAACACACAAACTGGAATCAGTATTGTCTCATGAGTCAAATAAACACATTATTTAAACAAGTTGTGTTATTAGTTTTCACCTTCGTCGTTCAAATTTTGGTCCGAGACATATTGACTTTGTCACACGCCACGTGACAAACCCTGGATGGGAACAGAGCAGACTGGAGACACGGAGTGGAGTTTGTCGGTCTACGGACCGGATTTTTATAAAATGGGAGTAGCAGGTTAACATATAACAAACACAAACACAAACAGACAAAATCTTCACCCTACTTGCCGCGAAGCTTTTGGGTAAAAACAACGAACTAAAATAACAAACTAAAATAATCCAAACTTACGGGACACCGCGCCTCTTCCTCCGGAGTTCCCCTGGAACCAACCCAGGCACACACATATCCAGTGACCTTTCAAGTGCTTCCCCCCCATGCATACTGAGACACTCAAAGCAGTTCAAGTTCTCTTTCACATTCATACAGAGAGACTCGCCACTCCCCACAGTGAGAGTTCGAGCTCTCTTTCAATAAAAAGGGCGAGAGGCGGACCCTCTTTCAGGGCAGAGGCGGAGGCGGACCCTCTTTCAGGGCACCCTCTCGCTCTCCTCCACAATCACACCGAACCGAGGCGGACCTCTTTCAGGGACCCTCTTTCACCGAGGGCGAGAGGCGGACCCTCTTTCAGGGCACCCTCTCCTCCACAATCACACCGAGGAGAGAGGCGGACACTCTTAGTGCACCCCCTCTCCCTCTTCCCCACACACACAGGAAGCACTCTACTCAGTCACTTTTGACAAACGCACACAAAACTCCACAAACATCAAACAACACTCCACAACACACGTGCACGCGCACTCATATACACCCATGACAAGACAAACTCTCCATACACACAAACAAAGACAATAGACTAACTTTCATGAAACACAAAGACAAAAGACTAACTGACTCAACACGCACACATAATGACAAGACAAGACTAACTCTACAATATGCACACACGACAATCCATTCTATACACACACATGAATGACATGACAATGACAAAAGACTAACTGATTCCCCACTTGCCCCACCTGCTCTTAAATAGGCTTAGTCTCTGCCTGGTTCAGGTGGGACTCGTGAGGCAATCACCCAATCACAGTCATTCACTCACATTCTCACACAGACACCCAATCAGCCAATTGACTTCCATATCAATTGACTGATTGACACCAATTAAATAATTAAATAATAATTAAACAAATTATGGCCTTTGGAGCAACCTTCCGGGCCACGGTTTACTCTCACACCCTGTGAGAGTGCCAAACCCGCCCCCGGAAAGTCTACCTGCTCCAAAGGCCTCCACAACATGTAAAGACACAGACAACCATGCCACTCCCACGTGGCCGAGACCGATGTCCTCCACAGACTTATTTATTGATTGTTTGGCCCCAAGGTGAAATTTAAGTATATAGTGCTACCATGTGGCCATAAGATATTACTACACTGCCATCCTCAGGAATAGACTGACTGACATAAACAGTACATAGGAAGAGCCAGTACCCAGATACAGAGGTCATTCACAAAGACTGTGGTAATGGGGCAGCGGGTGTAGCATAGCAGCGTAACCCGTGTGAGCATCGGGCACAGAGTGAGTCCCTCGACCAAACTGTTGGCACCCTGCTATGCTTTTTGTACCAGTGCAGTATCAATGTTAAATCACGGCTAGATCAATGCAACTCTGTTTGATGCTACGAGGTGTGAGTGGAGCCCCCTTTGCTCCGAGCACGCCCGCCATCTCTCTCCATTGCAGAGTATCGATTGAAGGCGGGCGATCCGGCTGTGGCCCTCTCTTCTGTTCCCGGCAGATCAATAGCGAGTGGCATTTCACATGATCCCGACTTCTCTCCCGCTGGGGACTTTTCGACACAACACTCAAGCTTCAATTATGTCACCATGCAAATTGCTGAGATTGTGTACACTGGTAGAAATGGACTGGTAAAGGTTGCAGGACAAGAGAGTCAGTTTTGGAATTTTTTCCACGTCTCTATCCTGCCAAACTCTTGTCAAATGTCTCTCTGTGTGCTGCAGGAAGAAAGCGGTGGAGATGGAGCTGGCGAAATGCAAGATTGACATAATGTCACTGAACAGCCAGCTGCTGGATGCCATCCAGCAGAAGCTCAACCTGTCACAGCAGCTGGAGGCCTGGCAGGTGGGTCAAAGGCCAAAGGTCAGGGGGTCATGCAGTAGATACTGTGTTTTGATACTGAAAACATGCTTGCAAGCATTGTGCAGCACTGTGATATTAGAACTAACGTTAACTTCTTCATCAGTTGAGTATGCAAGTTCGGTAGGGACAGGAAAAATTAAGAAATTAACATTAGCTAGCATAGCTAGTGTGTTCAGCTGTCATACTCTAGGCATAGGGGAAAATTACAGTTAATATAATAATATAATAACAGTTGTGCTGGAAGTTTGACAGGGAGTGCGTTGACATGACAACGAAAGACGCTACTGCATATTTACCTCCTCAGCTCAATTAGAAAGTGAGCAACCACCAGGCCTGTTGTCAGACTCTCAGACTTGTTGATCTCAGACTGCTTTTAACAAGTGTACTGTACCAAAAAGACATTGGGAAAGCACCAGTACCGAAGCCAGCATGGCTACAGTTTGGTTCGGTTCTGTAGTGGAAAAGCACTATTAGAGTCTGTATAGGTGCTCACCATTAGCACAAGCTGGGTCCTGTAGTCACAGTTTTTCATCCTGTGTGTGTGACTATGACCCCAAGACTGCAGTGATGCAGCATTATTGGCTTTGTACCACCAGGGGCAAGGTGGGTTACCACTGCATTATTTCCTCCCAACTTTGTGGCAGGCCTCCACACTGAGAGCTGTTGTCAGCTGTTTTGTGCTAGCTCTCTCCTGTAGTACTGTGACCTATAGGGTGTAGTGCATGAGCTACTTGGAAGAGTATATATATGCAGCAGAAACACACACACAAAAACACACATATGTACAGTATGTGTGTGTCATATTGTATTTTTAAATATGTCTAGAATATGGAAGGGTTCACCAAATGGGCTGGCTATGGCACCATCGCGTTCACTGAAATTGGCAAAGTCACTGGGTACTGTACATGGCCTACATGAGTAGTTTTGGTTGAACACAGTGGACTGGTTGAGGCAGTGTCCGAGTGGATGTGTGCTCTGGTGTGTGTGTGTTTGGGTGTGGGTGTGACTGTACAGTTCTCCCCTACACCCTCCCCACCTCTCCTGTGTGTAACCTACAGCGTTCTCCTCTCCCTGTCCCTCTCTCTCTCTCCCACCCTCTCTCTCTCTCTCTCAGCCCCTCCCCCTCTCTCTCTCCCTCTCCCTCCTGCTCTTGTTCTCTCTCTCCCTCCCTCTCTATCTCTCTTCCTCTCCTGCCCTCTCTCTCTCCCCCTCTCCCTCTCTCTCTCCCTCCTCTCTCTCCTCTCTCTCTCCCTCCCTCTCTATCTCTCTTTCTCTCCCACTCTCTTTCACTCTCTCCCTCTCTCTCTCTCCCCCTCTCCCTCTCTCTCCCTCCCTCTCTATCTCTCTTCCTCTCCCGCCCTCTCTCTCTCTCTCTCTCTCTCTCTCTCTCTCTCTCTCTCTCTCTCTCCCCCCCCTCTCTCTCTCTCCCCTGTGTGTAACCTGCAGCTTTGTCCTCTCTCTCTCCCCGGCTGCAGTTTGCCTCCTCAGGACTCTTTACTGTGTGGCTCTTATGGTTTCTGATCTAGTGGCCTTTTCTCAGCTTCCGTACCACCCCCTCCCCTTGTGGCACCCCCCCTCCTGCCTCTGAGGTGAGCCTCTTTGTGCCATCTCATCCCATCCCCGTGCTACTGCTCCATGCCCTCCTGAGCCACGCCATGCTGTTCCACACTAAAAATAACGTCACTTCATTCCACCAACGTCACTTCGTTCCACCAAATGGCACACCGGACTCATTGACATTTATAGTGAGTCAGCCTAAACTCATTATCGCCTTTTGAATCATCCGCATCTCCGTCTGTTTCTCCTGTCCTCTCCACCGTACCATCTCGTTTTCCACCCCCTCTTTCCGTCTCACTTGCTTTCCCCTCATCTGTTTTGGCTCTCTCGTCCATCTCTCACCTTCCCTCTCTCTCTCATGTCTTTATTCTCACCCCCCTCTCTCTCTCTCATGCAGGATGACATGCACAGAGTGATCGATCAGCAGCTGATGGAGAAGCACCAGGAGGAGTGGAGGGCCTCTCCGTACTCCTTCTCCGGCGGCTCAGGGGGTCGAGGCGGCCCCTCGGCCCCGTCCTCCAGAAGGCCCCGTCGCCAAGCCGACGGGGACAAGAAGCTCTTCTCCTTCTTCAAAAAGAACTGAGCCTCTGAGCGAGATGGCCAGAGTGAGAGAGAAGGAGAAGGGGAGAGCGAGAAGAGAGAGAGAGAGAGGGAGAAGGAGAGAGCCTAAAGCAGGTGCAGATTGGGACACAGGCAATGCAGATAGCCAAAGAGTTAAACTGCGACACGGCAGGCAGAGGGCAATGCTACACACAAGCAGGAGCTGATCCCAGGTCAGCTGACATGTTATTTTTTGCACTTTATCGGCTCCATCGCTCTTCTCTCCGAAGATGGGGGGTGGAGGGGGGAGAGAGAAGGAGATGTAAGCCACGTCACAAAAACACTCCCAAGATGCCTGGGCTACCTTACCACAAGTGAGCAAAACTGTTCTTTCGAGGCGAAACTGAACATGTTTTGTCACAGATTTTTACTCCGGAAGAGGTAATTTCTCCAGTAGTGCCTCCCCGGGGGGTTGTGACCCCCTCCGTCCAAAAAAGGCGCAGGCCGACTGTTCGCCCCGGCGATGTGCCCCGGGGTTTGTGATATCGCTGCAGAAAACTCAGCCGTCTTCTCAGGTTTATTCAGACGTTCAGTGACGCACACTGAGGCCTTACTGTTGGTGGTTCAGAGCAACCGTCATTAACCTGCTCACTCCTCTGATGCGATGACTAATCTACCGAGCGGTTCAAATGGGGTCTCACAGCAGAAAGGGATAGCATTTATCATAATTCTCTTTCCCAAATGGATTTAATCCCTAAAGCAGAGCTCGGGAGAGTTGCTTTCACTTTTGAGGGTCAGTTAGTTCCCTGTATGCATTGGTCAGTGGGTCAAAGCTTTGGATTGAGCGTAACACTGGGCAAAGTAATACCAGTGACTCCGTTTAATGCAATTGCTATTTTAGCAGCGGTCGTGTCATAAAATGCTTTTGGCGGCATTAGCAATGACCGTCAAAAACAAAAGACTCGTCAAAGGACAACGGAAAACATCATGCCAACAGCGGCCAAATGACAGTGGGCTGGTGTGACGCAGCTGTGTATCGCAGCATCTTAACAAATCATATTAGTTCCTCGGCTCACCAAGATTCAACTTCTCTGTCACTCGCAGCCTATTGACCAATTTGTTTATTACTTAATTACATTACCAAGCATTTACAATTTATGATTCATGACTTTAACGTTAAGTGGCTACAGTGACCACAAATACACATTCCCCTTTGGCTGTAAATGAAGGAGTGGATGTGCTTCTCGGTCCCTCAGTAGAGCGAACAGCTCCCCCTTCAGGGAACAGAAGCAATGGCAACAAGGCTAGCGGTGCAGTCACAATCGTGCCTGTTCCTTTCTTTTTAGGCCATACTCTCTACATACATGGTGGAAGAAATCAAAGAAAAAACAGCTGTAGACCACAGTTATGGTCTGTGTCTTCATTAAGCTGTATGTCCCTCAGTTGCTCAACATGGCTGCAGTTCATGTCCCCGTAATCAAGGGCTGCAGCAAAAGACAAACCTGCCGGAATACCGCTCAGGCTCCTGTTCAGCGTAACATCTTGAGTGGCATTGGGCTGCATTTCACATTTGACATTTTAGGCAGTTCGCAGACGCTCTTATCCAGAGCGACTTACACAGTTTACATTTCTTTACGTGCAATCCATTTATACAGCTGGATATTTTACTGAAGCAATTCAGGTTGAGTACCTTGCTCAAGGGTACAACGGCAGATGTGTCCCACCTGGGAATTGAACCAGCAAGCTCTGAGTTACAGGCCCAGCTCCCTAACCATTACACTACACTGCCAGCCAGTGCTGGACTGAGTGGGTTCTGTGCTGCCAGACCCTGACAGGCAGTTTGAATGTGGACGGACCTCAGGGACGGGGCTGATAGATCTGAATACACAAAGGGACGGCTGAGCTTAGCTGCAGCGGCAAACCGGGCAGGAGCCGACTGTCGTGCTGGTAGCGGTTTTGTGTTTTTTTCCACACGTCTTGCATTGGACGAATGAATGAGTGAGACACTGGAATCTAAGGTGGGGGTCAATATCCAGTGCCAGGACCTTGTTTAATCAGCATGCATCTGAACTGACCAAATCCACCCCACCCCCCAAAATTGTTTACACTGAAGTAGTCCACCACTGTTACGATATTGGTGGCAACGTTGGGCACGTAATTGGGAGAAAAACAGGAAAAAATCTGAAACAAAATGTATATAAAAAATGTAAAAAATGCCCATTTATACAGACACAGATACTGTATTTCTGATCATGTTCTAAACAATTAGTGGTACACGTCTAAGTATAAATAAGTACACTTTTGAGTCAGGTATTTTCCAATTAATCCTGCTCACGTGCCACTATGATTTTGTGTGGGTGGGATTGACAAAATGTACTTTTCCCCAATGTATACAAACAATATAAAAAAACCTACTGCCATTCCCCTTGCTTCTTAGCCTATGGACAGGGTTGTTCCACTCCAGTCCAGGAGAGGGCACACTAGATATTGTATTGGTTGTGAGCTTCCATTGAGTGTTGATGTTTTTGCCAAACATTGCACCCCAGGCTCTCCTTCTCTGGGTGATTTGAGGGCAGGGGTGAGTCAGAAACTTCAGTCTATGGATCCAGTGTGTGTCAGTGTGGGGACACACGTGATACACCAGCTGGGCACACCTGAATAAAGCTATGCAGGTCTCCTCTCCCTATCTCAATGGAGGCAGTTGTTGGCAAGGATGAACCCAAAGAGTGATTTTTTGTTGTTGGAGAAAACCCCCAATATATTTATACAAATATAACTTTTGAATGATAAAAAAAAAAAAGTTAATTTCCTAGACTGATGTACACACGTGTCTTGTTACTGTACTTTTGTTTTCAAGTATAAATGTTTACAAGGAGTGGTTCTATGTGGCTCAGTTGGTAGAGCACGGCGTTGACAACGCTTAGGTTGTGGGTTCGATTCCCAACGGGACCACATATACTGAAAAATGTATGCATTCACTACTGTAAGTCGCTTTGGATAAAAGTGTCTGCTAAATGGCATATATTATTATTATTATTATTATATTAGAATCTCTGAGTAGAGGTGTCTGGTGGAGAAAGGAGATTCTGAATTTCCAATCCAGGTGTCCATCTAGGTTTCATTCTGGATCAGCCTGTGGGAGCTGAGTTGGGCTCCAGCGCATGAACGCAGCCAGGACATAGTGAGAACACAGGTAGTGAAGAAAGTCTTCACTGCGCAGACACTTGGCTTGAAAACATCCCGTAACAGACTTGAAACAGGGTTAAAAAAACAAAAAAACAATGCATCACACATCCACAGTCAAAGTGAACCCACAAAATATTGGGTTTAAATGCCATTATGGTGCATACTAATCCGTGAAATTATGTCACATCTTTCATTATCTTCACCAGGGTTTCGGTTGGATTCTTAGCGCTTGTGGCCTCACCTAACAACCCATTGGCTTTCACTGTAGCCTTTCTGTAAAGAGTACAACACCCTCCTCAATTTCCACGACACAGATCTCAGTGCCGCGTTACTGCTGGTCCCGGGTTGCAGACGTTGGTCTGTGGCTGCGAGGCCAGGCTCTGCGGTTCTCACTGATGGCTGCAAGTCCCGAGGGCTGTCCCCTCCAGACAGAGAGATTCCACAGTGACAGGAGCCTCACAGTGCTCCCCCTCGTGACGTCGGTGTCTTCCTGTAAAAGCAGACCCGAGCTAATGCTTCAGGACCGGGTGGCACAGGTGACCCTGAAAGAGGGAAACTAAAGAGGGGGTGCACTTTTGCTTTCACTTCTGTCTGATTCACGCTGCAAGCCAACCAATCCCACGGGACTGGACAGGGATCAAACCACTGTTCCTGTAGGAACGTTACCCACCTCAATGTCACAGATGTTACACTGTACTAAAAGAAGTGTCCCTTTTTATTTGTATTACTGTAGCCGTCCTTCATGTAAGTCCCGTAACTCGTCATTGACTTTGTACACCGTTCTCTTGTCTTCATTTAAAAGCTGTTTTGAAAAACGTCTCCCTTCTCAAGTTTGTTTTCTGAACCTTTTCAGCGGTTTGCTATCTGTTCCCACGTGGTGTCATTCATCTCCAGAAATGCGCTGCTTCACTTCACCGTGTACACATTGCATTTCCTTTTGGGGATCACGTTTCAGTTTTTACTTTAACCAACACAGTGTGCACTCTTTTCTTTAAACCAGTACTGTGTCTCCGTGTGCATGTGTGTGTATGTGCACGTGTTTTTTCGTGTCCATTCGTTAGGGACAAACTTGAAATGCATTGAAACAGGGACTGTGTAAGGTTGTGCTCGCCGCATGAGTGATAGTGTTGGGACCCTTCAACCTTGGGCTGTGCTTCCAGTAACCCCCTGACCACTGCTACTGTGTCCTCCTCTCCTGAGCGGCACAGCCCTGCCTTAGATATACGAGGCTTCTATAAACCAATAGGAATAATTATACCGTGTGCACTTCCTGGATCCTGTAATATTTAAGCAGCAATCGTTGCTGGACCGTTTCATATAAAAACTGAGTTCTGGAAGCACAGTAATGTAAAGAATGATTCTTATATGGTTTAATTGAGTTCAGTATACTAGGTAAACATTTTGTCAAATAAATTAATAAACACAAATTGTATGGTACGATTGTTGGGGAAAAAGTTGGAACAGATAACACTGGCCGATAGAAATATAAATTATGATTTAGTGCATTTGTATTTATGTACGAGGTACATATACATGTTATAAATATGCATACGCTACCGTATGAATCATTGTGTGTATATATATATATATATAAATATATAAATATGTTATTGCAGGCTAGTTTTCTATAAAGAAGATACTTTCATAAACCAGTATGTACTATTTGTATATTAAAAGGAAATTATGAAAAAAATATAGAACCACGTGTACTGTATGGCTTATATGGAAAATTACTATTTTTCAGTAATGGAAGGATGATCAAAACACTGTAAATGAAACAAAAATGAGATTTTTTTTATAGAGAACTTTTCAAGATGAATGTGTTTATGTGGAGGCCACTGTGACAAAATAAAAATGGGAGAAAAAGAATGGAGACGAAGTTCAGCGTTATTGTTTTGATTCCTCTGGATGCAGTGAAGGCAAGCCTAACGGTGAAAAAATATACCACTCTGGTGCTCAGTTGTCAGTTCTGTGAGGAGGAAATGAACATTTCTGTAAACCAAAATCCCAAAGCTGTGTTAAGATATTACTAGGCAATGACTCAAATGGCTGCCAGGCGGCAGGCAACGCGTATCAGTTGTGCTTTGATTTCATTCATTTCATTAGTGACCCTGCTGGCCAAAAGTCATAGTATTTATTCTGAAATACCATACATTTTCTGAAGTTATAAAATGCACCCTTTCCTTGAACAAATGCAACACTGCTTTTTCAAATGAATTACAGCTCTTAAAAGCCAGGCTAGCCCCCCCCCCACCATTCAATCATACAGGAATCCAAGGCATACAAATCAATGACAGAAGCAAATGTTCAGCATTCACTTGATTCCATGGGATTCTTTCATAAGATTTTTGATTTGAAGGTACCTGTATGTCAACAAACATATATATATATATATATATATTCAAAAAATCCAATGGAATCAACAGCGCCAGCCATCAATTTCTTTTGAGTTCCAGAACATTTGATACTTTCATTGTTGCCAAGTTGAGCAAATAAAACAACTGAGCTGGTTACAAATGACTGCCAGTTGATTGTCAGGCACTAATAACAGGCCCAGAAACAGGGTCACAACAACCGAGCAGCCAGATCGAGCCGGGCACCTCCCCAAACCACAACTCACTAACGGCCTGAGAAAAGAAATTGAATACAGTAGGTCCGTGTCAAATGTTATTCTTTTTAAAATGTTTATTATCGATTTAATTCATAAAGGGGAGGGGTGGGGGAAAGAAAAAAGAATAATACATCTTAGTTCTCCAGTGTACAGCAAACCACAGCTGAGAAAGAATGGTTCAACCAATACACACACACACAAGCATGTACATAATAGCTGTCTAGACATGTACATGCATGCTCATATATGCGTGTGTAAAATATGTATGTATATACCTATATATTAAATATACACACATACACAAATATATTTATATATACATACACATATGAATAGAAATCAAATGATCCTTTCGGCTCCCGATGAACCTGGTTGGTGCGATACGCCGCAGTATGTGCATGCACACGGTGCTCTGAGCCAGCTGGTGTTTGCTCCGCCCCCAGCCCCGCCCCACCCCGCCCAGTCTCCGCATTGACGGACAGGCACAGTGTGCCGCTGTGACCCAGGGCTGGACAGTGAAGCCAAGGATTCCCGTTGTGTGTGGCTGCATCCCCTCCCCGCAGCTCAGGCCTCTGTGCAAGAGCCCTCGTGAGCAGGAGGGCGATGGGAATAACCTCGAAATTGGCACGTGGATGTGAGGAGACAAGAGTAATTTGCTCCAATGGTCTGGTGGATCCTGATGGGGTGGGGGGAGGGGAACAAAACAAACAACAACAAAAAAGATCCCCTGGAGTGTCAGGTCACTGTGGAAACCTGCTGCCGTCTCAGTTCTGTGACCCTTTCATTTTGGCTTGCCCTTCCCAGCGCCACCACTGCCCACGTCTCCAGCCAGGAGCACAGAGCCTGTGTACACATTACACAGCTCATTGTGACGGAAATCCAATAAGAACTAAACACTAGGCAATAAAAGTGGGGGCGGGTAAGTGTGTATGCGCGTCTGTATCAGCCACAATGCTAAGGGGATGTGGGGGGCCGTTTATCATTCGATGGAATAACGGAAAGGCGAGTTAGGACACAAAGGATGGCGGACAAACGGCGAGGCAGACGTGTAGAGCGGTGAAGTGAGCGGAGCCAAAGTCCAAACCCAGAGGGTCCACTTCCAGAACGCCACAGGGGCCGTGGTGCCCATCCGGGAGAGAGACAGGGCTTCCTGTGCAAACCACTTCAACAGGATCAATTCTCCTTCTTTTTTTTTTTTTCTTCTCATGGTGGTATCATCTTTAGTAAAAAATAAAAAATACAAATTTGAAGAAAAGGCTCAACACAGTAACACTGATGAGAATGGCAAATGGTGTGCGGTCAGGTCCATGTTGGCGGCTGGTTGCTTTTGTCTTTACTTAAAATCACGGGCGGTCGATGAAAAATGTAACGGTGCCATGATGTCTTTTCTGCGGAAGGTAGAGGGGGAGTCAAAGAGGCTTGGCAAAATAGAGAGGAGAAATAATAAAATTTAAAAAAACTAAATGCAGGTCACTGGTTCTTTCGAACGTGTTATTTGACAAATGTTCAATCATGGTTCTCATCATTGTTTTTTCCCCCATAAATTCAATTAAAAGAAAAAAGTTCATGATTTGTTGGCATTGGACTAAAGCAAATTGTGAACGCAGGCGTCTGAAGGTTGAAAAGGAAAAAAACTAACCAAAAAAAACTCCCACTCCATTAAACTCAGTACCCTCTTCTAAAAACAAAAACAAAAACAAAAACTTTTGAAAATTGTTCTCCTTTCCAGGTGCAGTTTCACTTGATTCCTAAGTCCCATGTGATGTGGAAGGAGAAAAAAATAGATATATATATACTGATGCAAAGGAAATATTTATATTTCATATATAAATCTGAGAATTGTGATGGCAGTCAGCTTTCTGCTCCTTCTCAAACCCAGAAGGACCTCATTAAATAACATCACATAACCGCTCACTTCCAAATAAAACTCCCTCTAACTTCTAATAAAATCTGTACATTATTTTGTTTTTTTTAAGTCTTTAGGATTCATTTTGTCCAAAAGGGACCTTTTATTTATACTTTTTTTTTTTCATTTTATTTGTCATAATTTCATTATTAAATCTTCATCTTCTCTTAATTTACTTTGTTGGAGTCTTATTCCACATGTGGTTTTGTTTGTTGTAGATGCTTTTTTTGTGTGTATGTGGTTGTGATGGTTTTATTTGTTGTTTTTTAATCTTCATTGGTCAGTTTCGTTAGCAGCATTTCTTCTTCCGTTTACTGTTCTTGGTCAGCTTGACCACGTCGTTCTGTTGCTGCTGTTGCTGCTTGGCCAGGACCTCTTTCTTAGCTCTCAGCACCAGCTCCGTAATGCAGTTGAACATCTACAAGGCCCAGAGAACAAACAGAGAAGTGCCATGTTAGTCGTGCCTTACTTTCATGTGTGGAGTACCCACAATCCACTGGGCTCCTGATCTGTACGGTTGTGGTCAATGTTTTAACCATTCTCCGGGAGTGGTCCTAAACCACAGTGCTCATAGACAGTCAAAAAATCAGCGGGCCGCCCTACAGGGCAGAAGGCTCACAGCCTTCCCCTTCTGTTCAACCGTTAAACGCTACCAGTGTCTACTACACAGTAGTAGTAGTGTCTCAAAGTGCTGAAGTACCCACTGTAATGCACACATCCCGCTATGATGACCTTTGCGTGTCACTCTGGATTAGAGCATCAGCCAAATAAATCATCATTTAGAAGATGTAAATGAATGAACGGATGAATGCGTGAAACAGAACTGACTGGCTCCACCCACCTCCTCCACGTTGATATTTTCTTTAGCGCTGGTCTCGAAAAGGCTGATCCCCATCTGCTCCGCAAACTTCTGAGCGTCGTTCGTCTCAACCACTTTGGAGTTGGGGTCGTCGTTCTTGTTGCCCACTGAGAGCGCAGGGCGGGAGAGACAGGAAGGGGGCAGGGACAGGGACGGTTGTGATAACAGTTGCGGTGACCAACAGTCGGTGGCTGATCCACAAACATAACATCATAGTAGAAACACCGTGGACCAAAGAGCTGCGGATGGGGGAAACCTCACCTAATATTCGACAGACATCGTCGCAGTTCTGATTGATCTCGTGGAGCCACCGTTTGACGTTGACAAAAGATTCGGCGCTGGTGACATCATAAACCACGATTACCCCATGGGTTCCCCTGTAGTACCTGTAGAGGGGAGCAAAGGACAGAATGAAGTCTCATTAGTCCCCCACCCACAGGTCTTCTTTATACCATCATTGGCTGTAGGAGGAAAAAATGGTCCATGCTGATTTACTCGTGTGTCCACTGGGGGGAGCTCTTGGTGCAGATTTGACTGTTCTGCTGGAACAAAGACTACTTGGCAGTCAGATTCCACAAACACTGCTCCAAAAAGCAATTACACTAATTCAACAGGGTGGCGATTAAAGATAGGGGTAAAGAAATATGGACAACGCCTTAAAAGGGACATTTATTCCCTCTTCCATGTTTATTCAACTACACTACTGGTCAAAAGTTTTAAAACACCCCCATATTCCAATTTTTACTGAAATTTAAGCAGTTCAAGTCCAGTGAATAACCTGAAATGGTACAAAGGCAAGCGGTAAACTGCCAAAAGTAAAAAATTTAAAATAAAATAAAAATGTACCAATACACACAAAGTGAAAAGGTGAAAAATAATGTACATTTTTTGGCAGTGAGTAGTTCCCTACACCATCAAAAGGCATTTGGAAACTGGAGGAAACTCCTACAGGAAGAGGTCTGGCAGACCCAAAACCACAACAAAATCAGAAGACAAGTTTCTGAGAGTCAACAGCTTGCGTGATTGATAGGTGGCTCACAGGACAACAGCTTCAAGCACAGCTTAACACTGGTCGAAGTAAGGAAGTCTCAGTTGCAACTGTGAAGAGAAGACTTTGAGCTGCAGGTTTGACAGGGCGAGTGGCAGTAAGAAAGCCATTGCTAAGATGGCAAATAAGAAAAAGAGGCTTGCCTGGGCCATGAAGCACCACCAGTGGACTACTGAAGACTGGAAGAAGGTCTTATGGACTGATTAATCAAAATTTGAAATTTTGAAATTTTGAAAGGTTTTTGTAGGCTGTCAAGTAGGCAAAAGGATGGTTCCTCAGTGTGTGACACCAACTGTCAAACATGGAAGAGGAAGCGTGATGGTCTGGGGCTCTTTTGGTGGACCCACGTTAACCCATTACTTGTTCCCTGAAAAGGGCCTTTTTGAATAATTTACATAATTTTTCAGCTTTTGGTATCCTAAACTTTTTTTTTTATACCTCTGGCAGTTTACCGCTTACCTTTGTACCATTTCAGGTTATTCACTGGACTTGATCTGCTTAAATGTCAGTATAAACTGGAAAATGGGGGTGTTCTAAAACTTATCGGTACTTAACACTACTTCGGTAGTGTACTTTTTGTATCGGTGGGGGGGGATGGGGCAGATTATTTATTAAATTGTGCATTCAGGTCAAAAACTTCAAGATTTATTCCTTTACTTATTTGTAAAATAATGCATGCATACAATGTACTGTACATGTGTATAAACAAATTAGATTTAGTCTTAAAGTATGCACAGCTATTTACTGCCAGCTGAATAGCCCATATCTAGATCTTCTGACAACTTTTTTTCTTCACGATACCTTCTGAGTATACAAAGTTACGAATACTACTAGATCTTGTAACCAGTCAAACAAAACGCAAATATTGATACATTTTTTGCAGAAATAATTAGCCACATCAATCAACAGGAAAGATACCCAGAACGGTAATCCAGGCAGATAAAACACAATGAATTTGGATGGAGGTGGTACAGGATAGAGTTAGTTCTCATATGTCATGACCCATATCCTAACCTTATTCATTATGATTTAACAGGCAAAACTGATCCTAGATCAGCCTTCCTACTCTTGAGATGGGCCCAGACCTCCTCTATAATATGCATCTGTGGCTTGTGCACCTTCAGAAGTATGGTTATACACATTCGAAATCTTTGTGCTTGATTGTGAAAGATAGAACTCAAATTCAAGGAATCGTCCCCATGGGTGAGAAAATGAAAGTACGTCTCACAGACAACTTCCTTCAGTTCTGAAGAACCCTACTACATCACACTGTGGCAGTAGCAGAGGTGACATCAGTGTGTGTACGTGCGTGCGTGTGTATGCGGTCTCTTTCAAATCACATACACAAGCAATTCTGTTGCAAAGCACTTTCACAATCAAGCACAAAGATCTAGAGTGTGTATAGCCATACTTTTGAAGGTGCACAAGCCACAGACACACGTTACAGAGGTCTGGGCCCGCCTCAAGAGTAGGAAGGTTGATGTAGGATCAGTTTTGCCTGTTAAATCATAATGAATAAGGTTAGGATATGGACAGGTGAATGTGAACCTAGATCAGTCCTATTCTGAGACGCTTTATGAATACAGGCCCTGATCTACACGTCACAGAGGGTTACAAAGCGTTTCCTTTTCAGGAGAACTGCACACTTGCTGACAGAACGACATGGTGTGTCAACACACTTAGTCATTTTTCTTTTTTCAGAGAAGTTCACCTTGGCTAATGTGTTCATATGCCCGATATCTTATACCGTTCCGCTGTCTTGCAATTTTTCATCACCCATTTCCAGGGGTTTTAACTCAATCACCTGAGAAGGGGTCAGGTAATGATTTTCAGGTTTTTTTTTTTCCTCCATATTCACGGCAACTATGTTTTCCTGCTCTCCTTATACCCTTCTGTGGAAAATGTCCATGTAGCTCCATATGACAATCTTGTAAATTGTAAGATTGTAAATGATGCTGTACTACATACATGTTGATATATAGATGGACAGATGGTGAGCAGGCAACTACAGGATCGCATTATCCCTTGGACAAGTTTGTTAATATCACTGTCGTTTTCATTATTATTTACATTGTTTTCATTATTATGATCATTTTTTAATTACTGTTTTTCATACTCTTATTTACACCGTTTTTCATACTGTATTATTATAATTAATACTGTTATGCCGTTATCATTATTTCTCTGCTTTGACAATACAATACAAAATGGTTGTATGGTGCCAGTAAAGCTCATATGAATTGAATACAGCCAGATAGACAGACAAATAGACAGACCGATCAAACAGAACGGACGGAACTTTAAAATCGGCTTCATCGCACAATATTCCCGCCCAGACTGTGGCCGAGACGATGCAGACAGCGTGTGTTCCCTGAACCAGAGATGAGGTGATCTCCGGTGGCTGAGCCGTGCGGCCGTACTGCATGTGGTGGGGGGGTGAGGGGTGCCTGGTGTGAGATGTCCTGGTGACCCAGCCGCCTCTGCATTAACAATGGGGGCCTTCTCCACACCCCCGCCCCCTCCACACACCCGCATGCTGTGCATACCACATTGCAGGGGGGGGGGGGGTGTCTGTTTTCAAATCATTACAGCAACTGTAAGGTGGAGGACCAAAGAGGAAGTGTGTCGGGCACTGCAGGAAACAGGAGAAGAGGAAGAAAGGAAACAGAGTGACAGAAAGAAAGTGGGGGAGAGAAAGGAAAGTATGGACAGAGAAGGCAGGGAGAGAAGATGGGGGGGATGCAGAAAGAGGGAGTGTGAAGGGGGGGAGAGAGAGGGGGGGTGAAAGAGAGGGGATAAGTGCCGTGCAGTGCAGCGAGTGGAACTGAAAGAGCATAAAATGCAGGAGGGAGCAGAAAGAAACATTCTGTTCTCAACAGGACAAGAGCGGAAAATAATGAATAAGGGTGGATGTGATTTTACACGATTAAGAAAGCATCAAGTGTGAGAGGAGTGGAATAGACCGGGACAAGCCAGAGGAAGCCTGAGAAAGCGAAGGATCTATCAGGACACTCCCCGCTGCTCCTCTCCCCCAGCGTGCAGTCAGGCCAGCGCGGCACAAAGAGCCCTTTGACGGGCCCCTTGTGTGTCTTCAGCCTCTCATTCCAATGAGCCTTCAGCGGCGCTGCCCCAGCCTGTCACAACGTCACCCGTAATGAGAGCTACAAACACACTGCAGTCATCAACTGAACAACCGCCCTCCTCTCACACACACACACACACGCACACGCACACACACACACACACACACACACCCTATTACTAGTAACCCCCCAAAACCACCACCACCACCACACAGCATCCCCTGTACACCTGCTCAACTGAGCAGGTTCTGTGTGGCTCAGTAGGTAAAGCATGGGTTGTGGGTTCAATTCCCACTGGGACCACATACACTGAAAAATGTATGCATTCACTACTGTAAGTCGCTTTGGATAAAAGCGTCCGCTAAATGGCATATTTTATATTATTATATTGCATCCAAAATGACCGCCTGTCAGGATGGAGGTAGGGGTCCAACCCCCTGCTTCCCTTAAGGGATCTGGCCTACTGTCCGCCTTTAAAACACGCCAACACAGGAAACTGCGCAACAAATATTCAAATAACGCAAAATAAACACAAAAACGAATACACGCTCAGACAGGGGAGAGCTGTGTCTCCCCTTCCCCTCTCGTTTTACGCCGTCCGTGCGGGACGGCCCCGCACGCAGACGGCCACGCGGCCGCAGCTCTCCAGCAGAGGGGAGTTTCAGCCCAGCTCCTGCAGACATGACTCTCCGAGCCGCTCCGAGCCTGAAATTCACTTTACTCTAATGAGGCACCACGCCACACCGCTGCTGCACGCAATTAGCCCTCGGCAACGATATCAACAACAACAACAACAACACCACCACCACCACCCACCCACCCACATACCACCACTTCAGCTCTATTTAAAGGCTTTTCGGAGCGCACTGATTCTTTTTCGCCCGAATTCCGCAGGACAAAGATGGAGGGGGTTAGAGGGGGAATTAGTTTGCCCTCTAATTCGGTCAAAGCAAAAACTTCAGAGCAAGGGGGGGGGGAACAAAAATAAGTGTTCCATATCCTGTGCGCGCGAAAAAACACTGCAGAACAATCGCACAGAAAGTCGCCCACGACTTGCAGAAACCACAACGCAAACAAAGAACCAGACACACCACTGGATGATCTGAAAGAAAGGCCAGCACATCAAAGGCCTGCTCTCAGGCTACCAGCCTTTAAAATCTCCAGCTCCGCTGCGGTTTAATTCCTAAAAATCCACAGTCTCTCCCTCCCGGCGAGATGCTATGGCCACTTATGAACCGCCTCGCGGGACTCCAGCTCACAGTAACCTTTACATTGAGTCATTTAGCAGACTCTCTTATCGAGAGTGCCTTACAGAGTGTGATTTGACACAGGCCATAAGCATACCGCGTCACGAGGGACTGTGGCGGTGCGATGTTAGCATTTGCATTTCGAATGAAGTTTGTTTCTGAAATTTGAGTGCGATTTGGCGTTTGCATGCAGGGAAGTGCAATTGCTCGCATTTCAATTAGGCTACATAGTTTCTTTATCTAAGCTACGTGCAACCCGGAGTGCACAACACCATCATTCAATATGGAATTTAACAACAAAATATTATTGTGTAAATAAAATGCTATTATTTCTATTACATCTTATTGTAATATTATTGTGTAAACGTTGAAAAATCATCGGTTTAAATGAATAGTTCCGTCATTTTCGTGTCCCATGCGCCGTGCGATTGCAGTCGGATGCCTGAATGACATAACACTCCATATGATGCAAGAATGAGTCAACCCGTCGCCCAATTCCAGCCGGAAGATTGTATCCTGATGGTGACTCATCGCGTATACCAACACTTAACCCGGTTGCTTAGCAGCCAGAGCTGACTTCTATGCTGTGGTGGGGGCCAACGGGAAGGCCAAGATTAGACCGCGCGCAGGTGGAACCGAGGCTGTCGCAAACCACCTGGCTGAGCTGTAGCTCGACTCGGGTCCGGCCGGGAAGACAGCAACGCCAGGAAGGCGCGCGATATCAAAATGACCTTCCCAGAGCCCCGAGAGGGACGAATCCCAGCTGAAAACAACCGTAACAGAGAATGCAAGCAGCAACGTGGCAGATTCCAATCTCACTCAGTGTACAGCTGTCAATAAAGAACACAACAACTGCATTTATACATCAGACCAACACAGTGTGCTGAAATCCATAAAGACCACAAAAGCCTCAATACATTGTAGTGGCTAGGGTGGGGCGTGCAAGGAGGATTATGGGTAAGGGAGGGGGGGGCACAGCAATCTGTGCCATCCTGTCATTGTGGCGGCCAGGGTGGTGTCAGTGTGTGCGTGCGTGCATGTGCGTGCAGTCCCAACCCGTCACTGTGGCCGGGTGATGAAAACTGAAAGGCCTGATGCGTTAAAACAGTCGCTGAGGAGGAAGTGCAAGCAGGGAGCCCAAACCACCGTGAGCCCACAGCCACACGGTTCACAGTGGAGATGACTAACAGCCGTCTCCGAGACCGCCTACCCCACCGTCCCTCTGAACATGGAGCAGAAGGCACCAGATCACATGCTGCTCATTCCATCGTCCTTTTTTTCTTCTTCTCAAGAATGAACAAGGCGCTACCAGAAATGTAGAAGGGGTGCATTAATCGACAAGGCCGGTGGTGTAATTAGAATTAGACGATCGAACTCGGCGACTCACGACGAGCATGAAATATCCTTTGATGTGAAAAGAGGCCAATGACCGAGTGGCACGTATGAAGTTAAGCCGACTGTATTACACACACAAAAACAATCACAGGGGCCTTGCTGCATTAGACCTGTCCAGGAGATCAAAGCGAGAAAAATGATAATGAGCAATGCTCACTTAGAGAGAGAGAGAGAGAGAGAGAGAGAGGAAGAGAGATAGAGAGGGAGGGAGAGAGAGTGTGTGTGTGTGTGTGTGTGTGTGTGAGAGAGAGAGATTTTTCTCTGCAGTGTGTTAGCTTTAGCTTTAAGTCTTCAGCCCAATCAACTGAGATAAAAGCCTCCATTTCCACCATTGTCATCGGGATTACACATCTTCAAATCTAGTGTTGAGAAACAAACACTGATCCACAGAGCAAGCTGCACTTAAAATGATGCTGAATGGGACTTGCTTCATTAATCCATAACACAAACAGGTGAGCTTATGGGACCACTACGCCAGAAGGGATGGAGGGCGCCCCCAGCGTCTGGTGTGGCGCCCCCTGCTGGTACTCACGTTGATGTGATGGTGCGGAAGCGCTCCTGTCCTGCTGTATCCCAGATCTGCAGCTTCACCTTCTCTCCGTTGATCTCCACCGTCCGGATCTTGAAGTCCACCCCGATTGTGGTAATGTAGCTACCTGAATGCACACACACACACGCACACACACACACAGACACACCCACACACTGGTCAACCAGCTCTCTCTGAGCGCAGTGCTGTTCTAAGGCGTCTCATTAGGCGTCCATGTCCTTCACCCTGCTGGCGTTGAGCGCATCGCTCAGTGCTCCAGAGGAAAATCAACCTGCTTTACCCTCATCAAACCCGCTGAGATCATCAGCTGTGCAGAACTGTAAGTGTCATGTGTGTAAATGTGCCTTCAGCTGTACGGAGCTTCAAGGACAGGCTCAGGACAGACCGAAACTTTAGCCCACCTGAAGAATCATCTACGGAATGCAATCACAAACATAAGCTTTAATATAGCTGTACATTTGCTGTATGCTGTATTGAGCCTGGTGGGGGGGGCAGTATGATTTAAGTTTAGCTAAAAATGCAACCCCCCAGTATCTGTAGCTGAAAGCACCTTGCCCGCCTCGGAGCAGGGAACAAGCAGCATGTGACCAGCAGCAAGGTGACCCGTTCTACTGAGAGCCAGGCGGGCTGGAGCATGGCCTGAGGGGAACTGCTTGTCCTCGGAACATGACGGAAAGTCAAAGTCCTTTGTTTTGTGAGTTTTCGATTAGGCCAGGCTATTACAAACATTACGAAAGCAAATCTCGATCTCCCTCTCTCTGTTCGGTAGAGAGAAAACGGAAGTGAGAAAGGGACTCCTACCTGAAAATGTGTTGTCTGCGAATCGTAGTAGAAGACTGCTCTTCCCCACCCCTGGAGAAGATAAGAAACAGGCAGAGAGAGACAGAGACAGAGACAGAGACAGAGACAGAGACAGAGACAGAGACACGCACACGCACACACACACAAAGGGCATGTCATGCGGTCTAACAAGATTCAAACAAGTTACACACATTAAGAACAACAGAACCCATTTACAAATCATGTCCACCACAGACAAATAATCATTAATGCACTGCATTCCAGGATTGTCACGTCGCTGATGAATTGGGAAAGGAAAAAAAAAAAAAAAAAAAAAAAAAAAGGAAAAAGACATTTGTGCAAAGGGCTGAAAATCATCCTGGCCTGTTTGTATAAAGCAAAGTGTTAGGTGCCACTTTCCTCAACAGCAGAGTGCCAATTTACCCTGTTCTATTTAGCCTGATGCAAGTAATTTTAAAACAGACAAATCTGAGCATTTCATAAACAAAGCAATTAACATTTCATAAATAAAATATTTTTTTTATTAAATTAGGCATGCTACAATGGGATTATTTCATTTTGTTCAACAAACTATTGATCAAATAGTCACATTTTTGACCACGCTTTAATATCGGATCAAAAACGGTCACAGTTGCACCTACACGCTAAGCATTTTCATCATTTTCTTTCAGAAAAATATGGTTATGTAACGCTGTCATGCATTCTTTAAATGATGGCTTGCTGGTATTTTCCCCCAAAGCAGGACGTCACTCAGTGAGCAGACAAGGCCCATAAAATGAATCAGTGGCCCATAAAAGCCATAAATATGCTCAAGGGATTTGTTGTCACTCAAGGTTTACACTTTTTTTTTTGTAATGATTAATTTTGCAAATCAGAGCCAAAACATATTATTTATAGACCGGGGTGTTGAAATGATTATTTATTCAAGCAACACTTAAACAAGGATTTCGGCAGTGAATTGGCAGACTCTGACGCCGATGTCCAGAAGAACAGAGACTGACTGAGATGGCGGAGAGAAGAGCGGATGGCTGTCCCACGTTAAAAGGAAAGGAATTCTGGGGTTCCGGTGGTCCGGGTTTGACCAGACCCCACCCTGTCCACAGCACAGGAAAGAGTCACGTGTAACCGCTGGTGACTGACAATGAGATTCCGTCTCAACAACAAGTAGGTCATCAGACAGCTACTATTGCCCTCTTCTTTTCCTAGATACTTTCTTTTGCATTATAAAGATACAGCGCATGTGCATTAGGCACAGACATGAGCATTATATATTTTATTTATTACTGAATTTACATTTTAGGCATTTAGCAGACGCTCTTATCCAGAGCAACTTACACAGTTTTTCATTGCATTCAATCCATTTATACAGCCGGATATTTACTGAAATAATTCAGGCTGTGTACCTTGCTCAAGGGTACAACAGTAGTGCTCCACCTGGGAACTGAAAGGGCAACCTTTGAGTTACGAGCCCAGTTCCATAATGGTGACTCTACACCGCCACCCATACTCCAACCGCTTCACCAAGCGCTCCAATACTCCAGATAATGGACCCAGGAGAGTTTCTGTGACCAAAAAAAAGGCATTCCTTCTCTGGGGCCAGGGAGAACTGATTCAGACTCACATCGTGCAAGGGAGACTTACTACACCAGGCCTTCCCAAGGCAATGTTAGGGACATAACAGGCAAACGGTTGCTCCCTGTCACATGCCTGCTTGCGGTTGTGTCCCTTGTGAATCCCGCTTCCGAGACTCACCTAGAGAAAGTCCCACAGGCTGCTGGGAAGGGGCAGAATCAGAGTTGGAGGACTGGGAAACAGACAGCATAGACTTCTCTGACATATCAGGGAGCCCAGGGAGTCAGACTTCCGCCTACAGACTGCAGCACCTTAGCAAACAGGCTTGGAGAAACACAAGTCACACTGCTCATAAGGACTGCCTGTGCTAAATTTCAGCCAACAAATCACACAGACCGGGATTACGGAGTCATTTTAAGAGCAGATTCCTCCTTTCCTTTATCCCACGCACACGTGACGTGATACGTGAGGCAACATTTAGATTGCGCACACGTGGAAACTCAAAACTCATATCTGGGCGAGATATCATCAGTCTGGCATTCAGGATCAGAACCCACAGCTGCCCCGGTTGTCTCGGGCAGTAGCTCCGAGACGTCCGCTTAGGCCAAGCCGCTACGCTCCCTGCACGCATCGACCTGGTCCTGAGTGGCTTCGACGTGGGAGAAGAAACATGGGGCCTGGCAGGGAGCCAGATGCCTGGCGCGTTACCAGGGTAATGGCGTAATGCAATCTCGTCAGTCTGCAGTCGATTGGGCCGAAAATGAATAGCCAATCTGAAAACAAATCCCATCTTCATTGCTCTTCCGCAGCCCTACTGACCCAGCAGATACGCTCGGCAGCAGAGGCGCAGACAAGTGTAAGAGATGTGGGGCAGGACATCCCAGACTCTTCACTTAAGCTCGGGTAGAATGGACCTGGGGGGGGGCAGTGTGCACAAAGCCGCAGAGAGGAAAAACAGATCCTAAGTGCGCCAAAAGAAAAAAAAGAAAAAAAGAAAGAGGCTTAAGTTCTGACTTAAGTATACGAATAAGAATAAAGTGATTAAGCATTTTTTGCCTTTTAGAATACTCATAATTTGTCAGGTATTTAGGAGTCCTCGTGAGCTCTCCTAACATATTAAGAGTAGCTAGAAGATATTCAGGACAAGCCTGTACATAGAGACAAAGAGAATGCTTTGGAATTGTGCAACAATGTACAGGTACAGAAAATAAATCAGTCAGTGCTTGAGTTTACCTTGGATAAGATTCAATGTAAATAATAGAGCGTTAAAATATGTTTCATTATATATGGATCAGGAAGCATCTGTTGAAATTCGTTGCGTCTCTGACAGCCCTCTTGGCTGCCGGCTCTTGACAGCTATCCCCGGACGCTGCACCAACAGTGCCCACTCTCCTCTCGAATATTCAATATTCGAGGGACAGAGCATTGGTCCAGTACTTCCTCCACCCCTGCAAATCACTAATCCTGGTAGACCCAACTTACACTTTCAACCGTTTATTTTCCACTCAATAACCAACTGTGCAAGTGGCCTGCTTGGTTCAACAAACTTTTGTTGATTATGACTGTGCTTCTGTAACTTTTTTTGTGATATAGACTACCCTGTATTTATATATAGGCATTTACCAAACACTTACCCAGAGGGATTTACACAGCTTACATTTTGATATACTATCAATTTATACAGCTGGATATTTACTGAAGCAATTCAGGTTAAGTTCATTGCCCAAAAGGTACAATGGCAGTGTCGCAAATGGGAATCGAATGGGAATCTCAAACCTCAATGTCAAGTCCAGTTCCCTATCCATTATACTTATCCTTTATATTCTTTAATCTGACTATGTCAGTTAGTATGACTTTTGGGTTCAAGCACATTTAATACATTTGAATGGATACTTAATGGCTAAGATGCTGATTTGTCCAATTAATGTCAAATGTGTGAAAAGTTGCTAGGCCTAACGATACATACGCCATTCGCCATATAAAATTAAAACTCATGTGCAGTCTATTCTTATGAATCACTATTCTCCACCAAACTAGCACCACTGAATCAACAAAAATATTGGGGTACAGTGTCACTCTTGTAAATCACTCTGGATAAGAGCATCTGCTAAATGCCTAAAATGAAAATGAAATATATGAAAGTGGAATCCACATCTATTTCACTGGATAACTCAGTCACGCTAACAAAAGAATTGCATTTTAATTGCATCCTTCCTCGGTGTCAGACATTATTAAACCCAAAGACTTTAAACATTGTCACTTCAATATAATATAATAGGTCATGGGTGGCTGTAATTATTAAATGACAGGAAGAAATGATTTCAAACACTGCAAATTCTGACAATTCTCATTCTGAAGCAAATGGGTGAAATGAGCGATAACGTCAACACGTCTTCATTAGCGGCACTGATGAGGCAAAACAATATAAACCCACTCCTGTTCTTGTGTTAGCTCCATTATAAGAATGTCACACTGAGAAGAGTCATTTTGGTACTTTGAGTTTGGGCTTGAGACCATTCTTAAGCGCTTTCCTCAGAATCATCATGCATACCGGCCTTCTTCTCACCTACGATCAATAGAGGGAATCATTATTTGCAGACTAAACAAAAGGCAATCCATTTCTCATATATAACTCATGCAAAATTCCACGACAGCACACCACACATAAGGAGACAAATACAGGATGTGATGATTCGCCAGGGGCCCGGATGACGTGAGAGAGGGAGGTCTCACTGTGTGGCTCCACCACATCTCAAGACCAGCCTCAGAGTTTGGCAGGCTGCACCTAAATCCCTGGCAGCCATTGGCCCAAAGCCTCCATGGTCAGCGTTAAAAATGCCTTTACCACAGAACACGGGACTCTTGACCTGCACAAATGCAAAGCACGACCATACCAATGCTAATACCAGTACAGTGGTGCAGAGAGAGTGGAGCCGATGACAGGCTATGTAGGAGGCATTGCAGTGTTGGTCTGGTCATGGGTACACAGAGACAGGGAGGGGTGGAGCACCTACACTGATACCGACAGTGAGGGGCAGAGGATGAGTTTTCCCACTTCATGAAAGACTGGTTTGTGGTTGAGGTTGCAAGAATGGCTCGTGGTAAAGACACAACTTGTTGCGTCCTGCATGAGGTGAGCAGAATTCACCTGTTTGGCAACAGCTCGCATTTCAGGGTTTCCAGCCACAGTGAGACTAACAGCGCCACCACACAATTCGACCATTTCCTGGGTCACAGAAGGCCTTCTCTCTCACACAACCAGTGACACAAGTATGCACACACAAACAAAGCGAGCAACAGTCAGGTGGGTGGAATAACTCAATTTCTAAATCGGAACCATGGTGTGAAATAGGTTTCAGAGAGAAAGAGAGACAGACAGAGGATGGGAGAAAGGGAGTGGGAGAGAGAGAAGAGGAGAAATCTAAGGCGGAGAGGAATCTGCATTTCTCAGAGCCAGTTACCGGGACATCAATAAAAGGCCTGTCACTTCTTAAGCCCCTGTTGTCATGGTAACAGTGAGAGAACTGTCCCACATGTACAGCAAAGACACACATACACACACACACATTTGTTTGTGTTAGTTACATACACTGGTACTGCAGCATTGCATTAACACCGTGACTTATCCACTTTTCCTGATGTGGAATAGGAGTGTGAGGAAAAAGACACAAACTCCCACAAACGCACAGCCCCACAAGAAGGAGCAGGGGCGTACCCCGATCAACACCACCCCGGCTAATACTCCTGCCCTGTGGGCGGAGCTCACCCCCTGACCCTGACCAGGAAATGAGTGAGTGAAGTCAGGGCGGAGAGGCTCTCTGACTGGCCAGCGACAGCCGCTTCCCCATCAGTTCCGGCTCAAGGCGGCCCTGAGGAATGCACATCGTTTCGGTGGAGAGGTCACTAGCACCTCCCGCTTCGCACAATGCCTACATGCCGGACAGACGTGACACTCTAGCAAGGAAGGAAACTGGGAGAGTTGGCTCGGCTATCAGAAACAGCCACGGACGCCCACCCCGATTCAAAGGGCTGCCCAGGAAGAAGAACGAGGGCTTCCTGGACAGGCCGGGGCGTTCCTAGCAGAGCCTGCAGTTTCTCTACAAGTGGAGAGGAAACAAATGCTGGTGAAGGAAGTACTCCATGTGCCATCATGCCTCAGGAGAGTCCACTGTCAGGCCACATCTGCATGCGACTCGGGTTTTACATTTACGCCTTCTGCTTCTCAGCGGACCATTCACTCAATGTGCGAGCGTGAACAGGGTAAATGTGATAATCACATATGACAAATGGCCCTGGTCAAAGCTTGTATTTCTGCAACTTTACAGTGACCAGATTTAAGATACTCTTCACTGAAGAGCTGCGGAGAACACAGAACCCTGCTCTCTATTTCTGCCCCTTCTCATTTCAGCACCTTAACTCGAAAAGGCTTCAAGAGAATTTCGACATTCATCAGCGTAGTCAACATGCACACTGAAATAATATTGGTCATGGGGAACTACGCTCATAAAAGATACACACTCTACGTTTCAGTAAAAGACTTGGTTAAAAATGTGTTTAACAGAAGGAGGCTGATTAATCTGTACACCTGTAACATTTTTGAGTTCGATATAGAAGGATGCCAACAGAACATAACACCAATTCATTAACGAAGACAATATTCAGAAACATTTTAATATTACATTTTTACAGGAAAAAAAGGTGGTCTTATGAATTGACAACTCAAATTCTATTGGTGTATGCATGTCAGTTTACCGTTTTTAACTTAACTTTTAACTTGAAATGAAATTTTGCCTTAACCATGCCCATTCTATACACATACCTCATATAGAGCATCAGTTTGAAGCTTCCGTAACCCAGAATCCATGTTCTGAAATATACTCACATTTGTTCATGTCTGGGATTACTTTAACATAATGGTATTAAGGCACAATGCGGAAGTTGCAGTAAATCACTCAAATATATTAGAAATGGACTCTTAGCATTAACTCTCTGCGTGTTAGGTCAAGAGCTCAGCGAATTGGTACGAGATGATCGGATACAGTCTTTTAATCTCAAAACTCTGCCAGCAACTTTGTGCTTATGTGGAAAAGTTATGTAACTGGTCCACACCCTTGGTGCCATTATTAATAAGATTCATGCATTTCCTGGATGTTTCCTTAAAGCATTGGAGGTGACTTCAAATGACTTCACCCCAAGAAAAGGCATCATCCAGTCAAATTGACACCAAGGCATTCCTGAACATGCTGTACACAGAGTGCCGTGGATCCAGAGTGAGGCTAAAGAGTTAACGTGACTGGATGAGGAGGTCAAGAGGAATGATTATTAACGTTAACGCCATCTCACCTGTACTGTGGGGGTGGCCATGCCCGTGTCCATGTCCAGCAGGAGGCACGGTTTTTTATCCCAACCGCTACTCTCAATTACAGCCTTTGTCAGTTAGAATTATTTTCTCACCCTCATCCAAGTACATAATTGCACAGTTAGCTTTGCTAATGTGTGCCCTGCTCTCAACCTTGACACTGAATCAAGCACAAGTTTGTTATGAGGTAATATTGTTATGATGTAAACCGCACTGACCAAATAACTGGAAAATGTCAAGAGGGTCACTCTAATTTTTTACTACACATAAGATCACATAAAATCTGAATATCTAGAGAAATACAATATGAATCATACACATATATTTTTAAAAGTCAATGAAGTGATCGAAAATATGCTTTCATGTGTATAAAAATTTGGCAGTTCACAACTACCCGGTTAGAGTGGGCGATTCGCTCCCCATTCATGTTCATTCATCAACCTTCTCGGCCGTGTCTTTAAATCGTGGTAGATAAGATAACTTTTGTAAAAATCAGTAACAGTGGGGATTACCTGGTTCTGGCAAGATGTTTTATACATTTAAAAAATATATATAGTTACCAACTGGTTTCACTGATGTTAAACAACCATTTTAATCTCTTCTTTTTTTACATCAAGCGGAGCAGTACTGTAACTCCACACACAACGCATTAGGGACGGTATAGCTTTCTTGCAATAAGAAAGAAAACGATTTACAGTACAACCAAAATATTACATATCATTAACATGTATAGTATACACTGTAAACGGTGCAGACTTGGTGCTATTGCAACCATCTGTAGCACATTTAAAAGGCATAGCAAAATCTGGTACGGCAATGAATCTGCAGCACAAGGACAAATCACAGATGTGTATTCAAATCTTGCCTTTAATGACGCAACTAAATACCGGAAGACATTGTTTGAGGTGAAAAGTTTTGGTGTGATCATTAAAGTGTTTCCTCTTGTGAAATGTATTGTCAGGTAACTGTCAGAAAATGAACTACCTGCGCCAGGAAAGAAGGTTAAGGTTTCTGATATGAGTCAAGAAACACTGCAGGACTCGAGAGTCTAAATGCTGAAAAACCAAACAATTGACTATTATAAAACCCTGTGTGCCCTCATCACTCTTACATTCCATGACATTCCATGTCTTTCTCGAAAGAGGTTCCAGTGTACAGGTTGAAGGCCTCCAACAGGTAGTTTCAACTCATTACGCTTACCTGCCCGTAGTAACACCAGGAACAACAAATTGCAGTGCGGCTGGAGTGTTATTTCCATCCCTGTAATATGCATAAGGGGAATTAAATTTCCACTCTCCTCATATAGTCTGATGGCACAAGGAGATAAAACACTACCAAAGTTTACTGCTGACATTACTTGGGCCTTCATTCTGTCCGGTCTGTCCATTTTCAAATCCAGCTCAAAACTGTACCTAGCCCACTGTGCTACCTTCTTGTGCTGAATTTTGCAAAGCTTTCTACCATGTAGTGCCCAGCACTAAACAAAATATACTGATCAATAGACTGATTGATAAAAAAACAAGTCTTTCCTTATCTACACCTCTGTCTACTGCCATAGGTTTCCTTAGCTGGAATAGAAACCAATACAGAGAAAGACAGAGAAGAAAATGAAAAAGTGACAACCCATAGAGATATAGAGATAGGAGGTGGAGATAGAGATACCCTGGTTCAGTTGCATCTTTGACAGAGTCATAGCATGACAGAGAGCAAAGAGACAAGACATGTTGCTGAGTCAGCCTCCAGCACGTTATATTTCTGAGGGCGGCCACCAAATCCCCGATCCCGGATCAGGCAGATGTTGGGAAAAGGTTGCATCCACACAGCTGCATTTGGCCTCTAAAGCAGTTGTGTGCACCGCAATGCAAATACAACCACGCCTTGCACATAGACAAACACTCGACACACAATACGGCAACCCGCACGCACCTGACTCACCCAGCAACACAAAACAACACTGGCGGCCGGCAGAAACATGGCCCCACACATAACAGGACACCCGCATCCTCCTGAGCAAGAAACAAGGGGCTGTTTCACCACTGAAGCTCAACATTTACCCTGGCCGGTCACTGCAAGGTGTACAAATACCCAGGCCAGCTCCTCCACCATCATCTCATTTCCCCACACTGAGCACCCCCCCTGCCTGTCCACTATGGTAAACGATGATGAGCATGGTAACTTATTTATTAATGACTCGAAGGTCCTGCAAAGTGTGTCAGAAAGCTGTTATTGTGCACACCTTCCTGTCAAAAAATCGATGATTATAAAGCGTGCATATTTTGTCGGCCCACGGCTCAATGTAAAACCTGTGACCCCAATTCCATGGGCTGGGGGTGGGGGCGGTGTCGCGACAATTGAAAACTTGTCACGACATAGAACACTTAATTGCACTAGGAAATAAGGTGTACGGCTAAACGAGTCCCGTCAGAGGACGATAGCGCACTTATGTAAGAAGGCGGATGTTGTTATTCCCCATGTCGGAGGTTACACTCGTCAGTTCCATAAACCTGGGTGTTCTTGCAATGAATGAGGTATCGTCCAGAATGTCAATCCATTAAAACTATCCGAAGCGACCCCACAAGATGACAAACGTTAAGAGTGAAATAGAAAACAACCTGGAAAATTATGCTGAGTAAATATGTTATGATGTGACCGAATCCAACGTTACAAATAATTCGATGTGTAGAAGGATAAAAGATACCCAGCGTTCGCCTGCTAATACATATAACGAATTAACCTTAGCCGGGATTGGTTTAGTTTACGAGCGTATTGTCAGTAGTCAGTTAGCAAGCGTATTGAGCCAACATAGTAACGTTATAGTTCGGTAACTAGCTACCACTGACCAACTTAGCTACTTTAGCAAGCTATCCATCATACAGTTCATTGAAACAGCAAACTGTGCCCTATTGACATTGATAAATCACAGCATTGAGCATTAGCCTAAACAAATAACTATCTAACAGGAGTGATAAGATCAAGATAGCCAGCCTGTAACCTAGAACATCACCGTTGTTCAGGCAGGTTTTGTTCATCGGGCATCCGTAGTGGCTCGCTAGTAGCTCGCAAGCTAGTTAACGTTACATAGCGTAGCTGTAAACTGGAATCAAAACACCAGTAACGTTAGTGGGAAAAACACTTGCAGCGATAGCAGCACTTTATGTACATATAGTTGGCTAGCTATTCTAATCCCCTATATACGTTCAACAAACAGAATGTGTCTGGCTCATGGGCTATATCCGGCCTGGTCAGTTGACCTGCCCTACCCCGTGTTATGAGCCCTCCGCCCTGATGGACGGCACACTGCTTGGACGATTGAGGATAGCGTTTAGCAAGCCAACGTTAGCTAGCCATTGGTTGTTACAGTGCTATAAGGACCGAGCAGGTAGCGAACTTTGCTAGCAGGCAAAGTTAATTCGGAATACGTTGGTCACCCAATGCTACGAATAAGAGAAAATCCATCCCCGAACACACATTTCCCGTTTCCAGAAAAAATCCCGACAAGGCCCATTTCCCGTCACGCATCCCCGGCCTTTCCTTACCGCTGTCACCGATGATGAGCAGCTTAAATAGGTAATCGTAGTCCCTAGCCATGCCGGTAGTTGGTGGCTTCTCCCCGCCTTTTTCGCCGTTGCTCTTCCCCTCTCACTTTCCCGAACACTTGGCCCAGACTGTCAACCTTCCCCCCGGTGTGGGACAGACGTGTTTTTCCGGGTGTCCGAGTGGTTTCCCCAAGCCGGCGGGTTTTTCTTAGGGGTTTCGCGGTGTCAGCAGTCCTCTCCCTCCGCAGCAAACAGCCGGAAACTCCGCTTCCTTCTCTGGAAGTATCTCTGCACCCAACCCTACGAGACCCGCGGCCACTGCGCAAGCGCAACACACATTTTCAGCCGAGCTACCGCAAGTAGCGCTAAAACCTACTAATGCACATCTTTAGAAAAGTAAAAAATCTACGAACACCTAATGAACATTTATTAATCATTTAAGGACGCGACAGTTATTGTGTGTGATTAACAGAACAGATTGTATCTATGTGATATTGTGTTGACCTCAAACTACGAACAAAGTGCAAATACAACCTTCCCGCCCCGAGCGAAACAATCTTCTGAATCTTCTGTATAGTAATAAGAAACGGATGATGGGCGATTAATGCGTCCTAGAGGATATATCATTATGACAGAATTGAACATGTACCATGAAAAATGTATCGATACTTCTTCAAGAACCAGTTGGCAAATGCCGAATTCATTTTCTACAATGCTCTCTGTGGCAACTGTTTTGACGGACAGGCAAAATCACAGGAGTCAATAGTGAAACACTAAGGCGAAATAAGTTCTGTCAAACCACGCAGATAGCAATGGGCCAAACCTACATTTAGTTTAAATCAGTTGACAAAATCGTAAGCACCAAATTATTGGATTTAATAAACTAATGGATTTATTTAGTTTTAATAAACGAATCTTAACTGATTAAGAACAGGTTTTGTATAGATTAAAAAACATACAATGTCCCCTGCATCGAGTTCAATGTCTGTGGTCATCTGAAAAGCAGAGGACACTGCACTGACTGGAAGAATACAGCGCAGCACAAAGCGGTGTTGCGCTAAGTGCTAACCCCCAAGTGATAGTATTTAAAGTGTAGGAGAGGGCTGGGTTTTTTTCCCAACACTTGTAAAACAGTGACATTTTGAGATCTGTTCTTTACACACCGAACACTGGAAACATTGGACCTATACGAATCCTCCACAGCAGCAGTCATCAGACAGCATAGTCCTCAGATCAGTCCAATCGGAGGGGCCTTGATTTTCTCAGCTCATTTCTCCACCAGACTACAAAGCTGCTGTGCCTCACGACGCGATTTGTGATATTAGACATGTTGATCTCGCCACCTCTGTGAAACAGCAGGGCTCAGAGCTGACCAGAAAGCAAGGCATTGTACTCAAGTTCATCATGGACTCCCAATGCCATCCTCCTGTTCATTATAGACACACATTCCAGAAGAAATAGTGGAAAATGCATTTTCACAGGGTCCAGAGGTTTAAGTTGAGATAAAACAGTATTAAATCACATTTATTTGTATGCATTTTCCCTTTGTTTAAAGCCATCTTTAAGAGGATTACGGCAGTGGTTCCCAACCTCAGTCCTGGTTTTCGTTCCAACTATAATTGCAACTAGCTAATAATTGTTCTTAATTAGACACTTAATTTATATTAAAACATGATTTACTCTCTTAAGGCTGTATTATGTCAGAAATGGCTATGCATGCCATGAACAATAAATGTCCCATAATCACATCCCAGGACTTGATCAGTCAGACCAACTAATGGTTCAAATTTTCTGTAATGTGCTATATGACACGATTCATTTAGAAAGAGGTTATCTAGGGGCCCCAGTGTGGCGCAACCGTTAAAGGCACTCGCCCAGAGTGCAGCTTTCCCATTGCACCCAGGGTTCGATGCCCGGCTGCGCAAGTCCGGCTCTGGCAGAGAGTCTTGCACGGGGGCAGCAATTGGCTGTCCGCCCCAGGGGGAAAGAAAGCCAGCATGAGCTTGCTGCGAGCACAGAAAGCTTCACTGTGGGCAAAGCGAATAGGCGAGTTCTGTCTCGAGGCAAGCGGTTTATTGCCAGCCCCGGGGTAGTGGCTGGGTAGTTGTGGGCGGTGGGCTCGTGAATTGAAGAAATAGAGGGTACAATTGGCCACCAAATTGGGAGAAAAATTTGAGAAAAATCTGAAATAAATGTGAAGAAACCTTTTTTTAATTGATTAAATTATAGGCTGGCAGGTGAAATCAGTGGGGGCCAATTGTTGAAATTGTGGACACCTGGTCACAGAAACTGAACCTAAACCATCTGTGAAAAATGACAGTTTTTCAATGAGAGTTCAATGACAGAGCAACTGGCAATAAGCAAAGCCTGCATTGTGTTATAAGTTTAAGGAAAAAATATACATGTTTTCAACAATCTTAATTGATCAAGAGATTGGCTGTAACAAAAAGCAGCATACAGTGTGTTCCCCAGGAACGAGGTTGAGAATCACTGGGTTACGGTATTAACTCAAAATCCCAAAATAATTTAATACAGATTTATTTCTGCTTTGGAACAAACCTCGCGCGCACACACACACGCACGCACGCACACAACAGCAGAAGATAAAACAGGGCAAAAGAAACGTGAGAAATTTCCTTTAGATCTCACCTAGAACTGTGATGTTCCTGATAATGAGCACATTGGCTTATGTGGAACATAAATGTTCATGTTAATAGAGTTGGCGCAACCGTTATCTTAATCCTTTTTGGTTTTTGAACGTCTGCACTTTGCTCATTCTAAAACGTATTCTCATTGGCATATAAAACAAAAAGCAATTAAGGGAGGGAGGGGTTGAAATTAACCTTTTTTGAGATGTTTGTCCTCAACTCTATCCATTGCATCTTCCACTATCCATCAGAGAACACTCAAAGCTAATGAAGGCATGTGCGTGTGCACGTTTGTGTGTGTGTGTGTGTGTGTGTGTGTATATGTGTGTACATGAGCAACAGGGTGAGGTGTGTGGTTCAGTCCAGCCTATCACGTGAGGATGGTATCGTCGATCTCCTCGTTTGACTCTGGCAGGCTGCAGATCTTTTTCAGGGATCGGCGGTTGCACTCGGACAGCAGGTCATTGCTGGCAGAGTCCAGTATGGCGGTCACACTCTGAAAGCACAAATGGCACGTCGGCAATCATAGAGCCGCACACAAAGACACCGTGCATGCCATTCGCCTGTTATGCTAAGAACATTTTACATTCACATTTTAAGCATTTAGCAGACGCTCTTATCCAGAGCGACTTACAAGATGTGCATTAATACATGGTAGGAACAATCATAGTTCGTGGAATAGATCAGTGCAGTAATACAGCCATAGACATCGTTGTAGGCAGCTGCATACTATACCTGCAACACTGGGAAGGAAAAGGTTAGTACATTGTTTTTATTAAGTGAGTAGGCAGGGATACATATACAAGAAGTGTTGAGCAAGTAGGCAGTGGTGATGACAATTGGGTAGATGTACAGAACTCAGTGGTAGTTGAGTCTGAAAAGGTGGGTTTTGAGTCTCTTGTGGAAGATCGCAAGTTATTCCCGATTGCCGAAGGTCGTTCCACCACCGAGGGGTCAGGACAGAGAAGAGGAGCGCGCGAGGAGCGGCTGCTGGGCGCCCGGAGGTATGGGACAGTCAAGTTTGCCAGAGGAGGTTGAGTGGAGGGGTCTGGCTGGGGTGTAGGGTGCGATGAGTACTAAGAACTTCTTAGATGTATAGCTGTAGCATTGGCTGCATATCTAGGGTGATTTTGTCTGCGTATTTGGCGGGTTGCAATACCAGAGAGCAATCTAGAGCATGGTAACCAGAGACCGATGTGTAATATTTTCCAAGTATGCCTTAAGATCTGCACATCTTAAGAGAAAAGTCTCAGACCTAATGGGCCAGGGCCAGGGCAAACAAGCCAATCGTAGTTCACATCCAAGTGCATCTCCATGTGGCCATGCGTCTGTGTTTGTGTGACAGCGCGTCTCACCGACGCTGTACGCCACCCGGTGAACGAGTACGTTTTTGAAAGCATCTCATTGTACAGGCGAGTGTGCCAATGCGGGTGGGTGTGTTGATATGTTGTACAGGCATGTCTGCCGCAGTGGGTGGGCGTGACCACATGCTGTACAGGTGAGGGTGCCAAGAGTGTTGTTGGTGTGTCTACATGTCAGTACATGCCTGCATGGTAACTGTGACACCGTGTCCTTCACTTAAACCTGAAGATGGACACGTGTGCGCTCAGGTTAATTTCTTTGTCTTTCTTTTTTACGAGCACAACTTGGCAAATTCATTTCTGGTGATAATAGTTGCCAAATAGTTTGCAAAAGGAGTCTCACCTGCATGAGCTCCTCTCCCTGCCTCAGTCTGAGCAGGCTCACGACGGTGTGCTCGCTCTGGGCACGGACGCTGGTGTTCTTGTCCTTGGTGTTGTCCAGCAGGCTCTTCAGCAGCGGCTTGATGAGGCTGGGGTCCGGAGGGGGCGTGGCCACGTCCTTGCACACCCACCACAGCACGCGCTCCGCCACCAGCCGGATGTCGCTGGACTGGTTCTGCAGACACTGTGTGTGAGGGGCAGGCGTTAGAGCAGGCGTTGGAGCAACCGGCCCTGGTATCCTCTGGCAGATGCTGTCACCCGTACTCCCACCACACTGAGGCCTTGTTCAGGTCAACAGCACTGAAGTGAAATATATCGATCGCTGGAATCTAAACAGCATCCTGGCGTATTTTTATAACTTTTTTTATTGTATTTTCAGATTTTCTCCCGTTTTTCCTCCCAATTTGGTAGCCAATTACTCCCGCTAGTCTTAGTTCAATCCCCTCCCTCGTAGTTCGCTGCCGTAGCCCTGTGACTGGCAGTGGCAATGGCGAAGCGCCGCCTCCTCCGAGACGGCACTCATCATGCTGTCGACTGTAATTCCGGCACCCCAGAACCACTCCTGTGCGCAGCGAACTGTGTCGGCTCCCTTCCCCACTCCCTGGGGCGGACAGCCAATTGCCGCCCCGGTAGCACTCCCAGCCAGAGCCGACTCTTGCGCGACGGGGAATCGAACCCCGGTCACCATAGCCAGCGTCGGACGTTGAAACCACTAGACCACTGGCGTATTTATTTTAAACAACCTCCAATAGCAACCTTCTGTCCTGGCTCCGATCCCCACCCGACCTGTCCCCCTCACCTTGACAAACTGCGTGATGATTCGGGGGGACACGCTAGCCCTTCCCTCGCTGCGGAGTTGATGTTTCATCAGATACCCCATAGCTCTGATCCCGCTGGTGGCAATGGGAATCTACGGAGGGAGAGATGGACAAACAGAGCGGTAGAAACGAGGGCACGGGGCATGCGTTTTATCCGGTTTTAACCCATTCAGACCTAAAATGCCTGCTAAAAACGCCTATTAAAACCTAAGCAATTATTCTACACAACCTCTTAAAACCTGAGGGTTTTCTGGAAAAAATTTCAAAAAAAAGCCGACACCAACGTGCCTTCATTTCCCCCTGTCTATTTCAGCGAATCACAGCGCTCGGCCAGCGACCTAAACGTCACTCCAGGTCTTAATGGGTTAACGCGCCGCCGTCCGAGCCGAACCAGAGCGCGTCCTCACCCTGTCCGCTGTGGCGCTGGCCAGGACGGCCTCCAGCACCGCCGCACCGGACTCCTCCCCGCACAGCTGCGCCGGGGCCGATGGCCAGGGCCATGCTGCGTCCGTGCCGCACCATCCAGTCCACGCCGGACATGTCCGCTGGGGAACGAGGGGACACGGGTCACGTGGCCGCCATGCCAGAGAGCGCTGCTCTGCTCGGTAAACCTCCCCTCCTCACCACCACGCAAACCCAGCACAGGAAATACCACAGCAGCAGCAGCTCTCTGACTGGCATATATATACACACACACACGCACACACGCACACACACTCTCACACTCTCACACTCTCACAAATACACACAGCAGCAGCACTCTCTCTCACACTTGACACACTCACACTCTCACACTCTCACACTCTCACACTCTCACACTCTCACACTCACACTCTCACACTCACACACTCACACACTCACACACACACACACACTCACACACAGTGCCCTCCAGAATTATTGGCACCCTTGGTGAAGATGAGCAAAAAAGGCTAAGAAAAAATGTCTTTGTTTTTCAACAGCTTGATCTTGAGAGAAATCTAACCTTTAATTAAAGGAAAGAAAAATAGTGTGCTGGTGAGTGGGTGGGCAGACTATGTGTGTGTGTGTGTGTGTGTGTGTGTGTGTGTGTGTGTGTGTGTGTGTGTGTGTAAATGAGTATGAGGTGAGTGCATGGACATGTCTGTGAGTGGATAAATACGAGTACATGTTGTGCATACGGATGTGTGAGTATGTATTGTGTGTATGAATGTGGACTGTGCACTGTGCATACGGATGTACCAGAGTGTGTGTAGCATGTATGGCATGAGTGCGTCGAGCTGTGTTTACCCAGGACATGCTGTGAAAGGACACTCCTCAGCTCCTCCTCCGCCAGGAAGGCACACAGCTCCCCGACGCAGCCAGCGGAGGACATGCGCGTGGCGTCCTGCAGGAGACACGCAGTCAGACACAAGAGCTGTACTCTGCACTCCACAGGACCCGCTCGCAACCTCCGCGCCAAGCCACATCCTGCAGAGAGCTGCAAGTCTGCGGGGCCGGATGTCAGGTGGAGGCCGATCGCCATGGAAATCACGCTCACACGCTCACACGCTCACACGCTCACACGCTCACACGCTCACACACTCACACACACACACACTCACACACTCACACACACAGTCCTTTCAATTTCCCACTTGAGCTTCATTACATTGCAATTTTTTGGCCTGTTATCAAGACCGACATCATTATCGTTAATTCTGTCTTTTCTGACAATAATTATTCATACCCTTTTGACATGAAAAGTCTGCAGGCAATTTAGGTCATATTGCAATGCTCCAGTGCTGGGCTCAAGTACGTTCATCAACGAAAGTAGCACAGAGGAAAACACCTCCACAACGGAGCGGTGCAACAGAGCACCGCATCTTCCGGTCATGTGATCAGAGCCATAACCAAATCTGCACGGCTCTGCCCCAAGCAGACTGCAGCAGCGCACTCAAAAGGCAAAGAGCCACAGAATGCTTTCGCAAAAAAGGGGTGATGGGAGTCCAGACCTTGTCAGACACATTTCTAACGCTCTGGACTTCACCTGACATCGCGCGGTCTGTGACACGCTTTGTTATGCTCCGCCCACCGAACGCAACCCGGGTTTCTCGTCTCGCACAATTGTACCTCATCGTGTCCCAGCATGCCGAGCAACGTGACGGTGATGTTCTTGCGGATGGCCGGGTCGACCTTTGACCCCGCGCCCTGGATCACGAACCTCAAAGCTTGCAGCATCGTCTCCCTGAGGAGAGAGGGGAAACGCAGATGAAAAACCAGACACAGACACGCAGCTGTGCCTGCACTCCGACTGAGCTGCCTGATCTGCAACTGATACAAAAACAATGTGGCTTTAGCACCTCCAGAATCAAAACCGCTACCAGTTCACACCACCACAAAAGGTAGGGTAGCCTTCTGTGAAGGAGGGGGAACCACACTTTTTTTATTTAACCTTTATTTAACCAGGCAAGCCATTAAGAACAAGTTCTTATTTACAATGGCGGCCTGGGTACATACCTGGGTACATACACCATTCACTCACACACTCACACCTACAGGGCAATTTAGACTCTCCAATTAGCCTAACGTGCATGTCTTTGGACTGTGGGAGGAAACCGGAGTACCCGGAGGAAACCCACACGGACACGGGGAGAACATGCAAACTCCACACAGAAAGGCCCCGGCCTGGATTCGAATCCGGGACCTTTTTGCTGTGAGGCGACAGTGCTATCCACTGCACCACCATGCCACTCTCACAAAAAACTGTCTGGGTTTTTTACCTGCTACCTACCTACCTACCTACCTACCTGCTACCTACCTCAGCAGCAAATTTGAGATGCCTGCTGAAATTTCTACCTGTCCTACCGCTGGGTTTCCACCTGTGCAGGGAAAAGTGTACTCTGTGTGGGCCTGTCCCCGCAGGTTGAACTTTGACCTCCGCCTACCTGACCCCAGAGTCCTCGGCGTTGCGGATGGCGGTCAGCTGCTCGCTGAAAAGCGGGTCCACCTTGCTGTGGATGGACACCAGCTGGCCCAGGGCCTCGGCCGCACGCAGCCTCACCGCCCGGCTGGAGTCCTGCAGGGCCTTCAGGAAGGTGGTCTGGAGCTGGGGCAGGAAGGGCTTCAGAGCCATGCCCACCTGGAGGGGGACGAGAGCCGGAACACGCGTTCAATACTGCTGCTTCAACACAACCGCTCTGCGACGGAGCTGTGCTTTAATGCAAAGGGGCTCTGATAACGGACCTTGGCCAGGAGCAGGGTGAGCGTCTCCAGCAGCGCGGTTTTGACGGTCCAGGAGAATCGGTCCCCCAGGATACGGATGAGGGGCCCGGTGATGTTCACCACCGAGGGCCTGAGGGCCTCGGGCGAGGTCAGCTTGATGACCCCCCCCAGCGCCCGCGCCGCCTCCTCCTTCTGCTCCGGGCTGCCCGTGAGCACGCCCTCCCTCAGGACGGGCAGGATGCAGGTCACGCCCTGACACACACACACACACACACACACGGAGCACAGGCTCAGGCACTTGTAAGGGAGACACTGAATTTCAGAGCTGATGTGCGTTCTTATGGACGGAGCCTCACCTTCTTGGGCAGGCAGAAGCCAGGCAGATGCTGTCCCTTTGCCTCGGCCCCCGCTGAGCGGATGTCTCTGTGCAGGTCATCGATCAGAGCCAGCTGGCTGCCAGCGTCGAGCTTCTGCTCAGAGACACACAAACGCACGCACTGGAGTCAGCCTGACTCACTACTCTCAAGACACAGATGCACTAGGCAGGCTCAAGACACAGATGCACGTATACAGACAGACAGGCATACACACACACACGCACAGACGCACAGACGCTTGCACACACACACACACAGACACAGACACAGACACACTTACTTACTGGAATCACTTACTGGATGCTCATATAAATGTGAGGATGAATGCATAACTAATGAACAAACAGGACTTTAATGATCCCCAAGGGAGATATTGATTTGCCACAAACGGCAAGACATAAATATTGCATAAATAAAACAAAAAACAAGCAATCCAGAAATAGCAAGACACAGTATGGTATGCATATACAAAAGCCCAAGCACAGTTCCTATAAACTCTAAATTATGTCCTTTAAAGCAATTCACACAAACCCGCCTACTGAAAAAGATTAATTGAAATACCAATATGTCTGCAGGGAATAAAGGATGACTAAACCACTCTGTGGAGCTTCCTGATGTAACGCAATGGACACCAAAAGGGCTCCGTCCACATTTGTTGACCTCTACATCATTCCACCAGTTCTTCAAAGTCAGTGTCTTTAACACTGGTGGAGTGAGGTTACCGACGGCAACCGTGGCATTAACCAATAGGACGTGCCCCCTCCCCCCCCTCACCTTGGTGATGGAGTTGATGGTGTCCCAGCTCTGCAGCAGCACCTCGGGGTTGGGGTCGTTCAGCAGGCGGATGAGGCCGGAGAGCAGGGTGCGCGTGTGCGCGCTGTAGTCCAGGCGGGTGCGGGCGAAGTAGGCGTTGAGGATGGTGACGGACGCCTGCTTCAAGCCGGGGTCGGCGCTGCGCGTGGCCTCCAGCAGGTCCTCGATGATGATCCGCTGGCCGGCCTCGTCATCCACGGACAGGATCACCGTCTGACAGCTGCACAGCTCCTGCGAGGAGAGGGGGGAGAGGGGGGAAGAGGGCCGCGCCGCTTAACAACCAGACACGTGCGCACGGACCTCATTTGCGGGTCCTGACCCTTGGGCCGCCGTTCAGCAAGTACAACATCTCGACGTATTTTAATGCATCCGGTGTCCTGTTCACATGGAGCGAAATGAGGCTTGGAGGGGCATAAATGTGGGTACATTTACCTGACGTGAACGCATTTCAGTATTTACAGCATTTCTACAGTGACAGTTGGGTGTGAATTCCATATCTGAATGGAGCGAAATACGGACTATTTTTTTAAACTCCGCTTTCAAGATATAGAATTGTATCCCCATAAATAAAGGGCTTTCACAGTGCCCCACTGCTGCCATCTGTTGGTTCTAAGTGTATACTGCACTGCAGTCAAAAGCTGCTCACATGGATTGATAGGCTTTACATAATTAATAATTAATTTAACTAAATTCAAAGAGCATTGCTGATTAAACCATGGATTTGTCCTGGATTGCAGCTTTGGTAGATAATCCAAAAATGTTGCTCTGGATTTCACTAATGGACTTTTTTCATTTATTTCATCAACAGTTTCATTATTCATCGGGGGGCAGCGATTGGCTGTCCCGCCCCAGGGGAGGGAGAGCCGGAACAAGCTCGCTGAGAAGCGCAGAGGACTTCCCTGTGGCATAATTCATTGCGGGCCTCGGGGTTGTGGCCTGTCCCGTAGATGTGAGTGGCGGGCTCATGGGGGAGGGTGACTTGAATAAATAGAGGGGTATAATTGGCCACCAAATTGGGAGGAAAAATGGGGAAAACACATTTTATATATATATAAAAAATTAAAAAAATAAACTTCTCTAATGGTGGCTTTTTAGCAGACTGCACACTCAAGATAAAAAAATCTGATCTTATTGCATGAACAAGATAATTTAACGAGACAACAGAGGAATTGTATTCTTCGAGTATGTGCTATGAGGTCTCTTTGCCACAACCAGCAAATCAATAGCATGCTGTGCACAAAGCTTTCTCCCTTTCCATGAAGAAGGATCCCTTCTTTAATATGGGGCTGCGGCAGAGTCTCCCTCCACCACGAACAGCGCGGATGTGTATGCGTCAGTGAACAGTTATGTCAGGGTGTCGGCCGGGCTGAGAGCTCACCTGCTGTCCCTCCTCGGTGCCCAGCTTGCCCTTGAGGGAGGACAGGAGGGCGGGCAGGATGACACCCAGGTGCCGCGTCAGGGCGTCGCCCGCCACGGCCGACAGGAAGGCCAGGACGCGCGTGTTCACCGGAGGAGCCGTGAGCTGACGGGACAGAAAGCAGAGTTCACGTACTGGGCGGGATGAGAAGACGGTGCACACACCACAGCGCTGAGCTCGACGCCGACGCTCCTGCCACCTCTCACATACACACAATTCACTGGAAGAAGGTCTTATGGACCGATTAATCAAAATGTGACATTTTGAAAGCTTTTTGTAGGCCGTCGAGTAGGCGAAAGGATGGTTCCTCAGTGTGTGACACCAAACGCCCTTCACAACCGCGCGGCATGGAAGGGTTTCTCTTCCCCCCCACCCAGCCGCTCGAAAGCAGGACGCTCACCTTGGGCACCAGGTAAGGCAGCACGGAGCGGCTCTTCACCGCCATCACCTGCTTCAGTCCGTCCAGAGCAAACTCGGCGGTCTCCTCGTCATCCTGGGAGCGCACAACATCACACTCACAGTTTGTTCTGTGGGTAAATTCGCTGCCCCCACTACCCCCACCCTCAAATTTCGGAGAGGTCAGGTCTCCTAAGGGACCGTGAGAAGCTCTCTCTCTCCACGGATGCGCCCGTCTCTCACCAGCTGCCGGAGCAGGGCGGGCAGGATGTCGTCCAGCGCCTGGTGGCCGATGGTGGAGTGCAGCTGCTCGAAGGTCTTGGCAGCCGCCTCCCGCACCTCCTCCAGGGGGTCGCACAGCGCCTTCCGCACCGTGGGCACCAGAGACTCGGAGAACACCAGCACCTGGGAGGACACAGCGTTAGCATAATGGTTAAGGAACTGGGCTTGTAACGCAAAGGTTGAAGGTTCGATTCCCAGGTGCCGTTGTACCCTTGAGCAAGGTACTTAACCTGAATTTCTTCAGTTAAAATATCCAGCTGTATAAATGGATTGTATGTAAAGAAATGTAAACTGTGTAAGTCGCTCTGGATAAGAGCGTCTGCTAAATGCCTAAAATGTCAATGTAAATGTAATGTAATGACACGCCCTCCGCCGTGAGTCACGTCATCAGGCCGGACGATTCACAGGTGTGTTTCTCTTATTCTCCAATCAGCACGGGCGATCTCGAACGTTTCCTTCGGCAGACTGCAAAGGCGTAATCACCTACTGGGCTTTGGGTCTCACAAGCGGACACGTGCATCGCACGTTTATGACCTCAGACCCTACTGCACGAGCAACAATCTGAGCTTTCACGAACAAGTGACTAAATAATCTGTAAAGACCAAGGTAATATAATATAATATAATATAATATATGCCATTTAATATATGCCATTTAACAGACACCTTCATCCAAAGTGACTTACAGTAGTGAATTCATGCATTTTTCAGTATATGTGGCCCCAGTGGGGATCGAACCCACAACCTAAGCGTTGCCAATGCCATGCTCTACCTACTGAGCCACACAGAAGGTCATCGTTTTGAGTGAGACGATCTCACCCTCAGAAAGCGGTTCTTACTAGGTCCATCTCAACGAATCGATCAATGGATTTGGTCAAGTCACGCATACTTTTATATTTTTATTCACAAAAAGTCAAAATCCAGAAGCCTGCATCAACCTGGCAGACTCGTTACAATTGTGACTCACCGCGTCCTTGCTGGTGGACTTCATGATCTCGCTCAGGCCGATGCACACGCCCTGCCGCTCGTCGCTCTTGTCCGAGCGCAGGCCCTCCTCCAGGATGGGGATGATCTCCGGGAGGATCTTCTCCCCCAGCTTCCGCACCAGGTCCCCCAGCGTCCGCGCTGCGATCTGAGCATGTGCGGGGGGACAGGGGGTCAGCGGGAGAGCACGAGAGGGGACGGGACGGGACACAGAGACACAATTATCGGGTAACAGCCACGTAGTGTGGACTAGACAGACATGGAGAAACTGAAGCAGGCTTGAGAGCAGATAGATTGACAGACAGACAGACAGACATACATACATACGGTGGGGTCCAAAAGTCTGAATCCACTGCCATGATCTGTTTGTTTTCATCGTTCATCAAAAACTAACAACATTTTTACTCGTGATATTTGTATGTCAAGAATGACATAAAACACTGATATAAATAAGAAAATGTTTGGTTGAGAAAGGATGGTTTGAAATCGAAATATCTATAAATATTTTGTTTGCACACCATTGCCTTTCATTTCCTCAAAATGTTGTGACACCTTATTTTTCATTTCAAGTTGTAATACATGGACACTCCTAATACACAGTGTGAGTTCTTTTGGTCTTACAGTAACAATCAATATTGTTCTCCTGAGTAAAAATGTTGTGTTAGTTTTTGATGAATGATGAAAACAAACAGATCTTGGTAGTGGACCCAGACTTTGGACCCGACTGTACATAGAGACAGACAGAGATACAACCTGACACATTGACAGACTGACAGACATGTACACAAGCCAGACTGTTCTTGTGAAAGAAAGAAAGAAAATGGGACTAATGTAAAACAAACAGTGAGGGGGGGGGGGTAACTCAGTTACGGATTTGAGAAGTGCAGTGAGAGTGAGAGAATACGCGGTCAGGCTAGGCCAGGCCAGGTGGGGGTACCGTTCTCTTGTCGGGGCAGGTGGAGGCCAGGAAGCCCAGCAGCAGGGTGAAGAGGGTGGGCAGGATCTCCCGCAGGGTGCGGGGCGTGTTGGACACCACGATCTTCCACACGTGGAGGGAGGCCTGCCGCACCACCAGCTGGGTGTCGGAGCGGCCCATGTACAGGCCCGACAGGACCCGGTTCCGGCGCTCGGCGCCCAGCGCGCCGATGATCGCCTGCGTTACAGCCGGGACACCAAACTCCGGTCACTTTCAGAGCAAACTGAACCCACAAACGCCTACCAGCAGAGACAGGAAACAGCGCACACAGCGCACACACACGCCCACACACACACACACACACACACACACACACACACACACACCCTCACACACAAGCCTTCCTCGATCTCTATGTGCCTGAAGGCACAAATAGACTCGCTCTAACAGACTGCCTGGAAGTCTGATCAGAGGGAGTCCTCAGAGGTTCTACATCCAAATATTCCAAACCGATGTTTTCCATATTGTCACGTCCATATCAGTGAAGACCTTATGTTTTTCTGTTGGATACTGTCAGGTTTTTGTAAATAATGAGAACCACATGGGAACCAAGCTTTCATATGGAAGGTAGACATGTCTGTGTGTGTGTGTGTGTGTGCGTGTAGTGTGTGTGCGTTGGAGCAGCACCTTGTTAGACTGAGCAGTTCCAAAGTTGTCGTCCTCGGAGGCCGTCTCGGTGGTCATCTTTCCGGTCACTCCAGAGATGTGGAACAGCAGGTCACCCAGCAGCTGCACTGAGCTGAACCTGAGAGGGACAGAGTGTCAGAGCATGTGAGACTCACTGTGTGTGGGTGTCTGTGTGTGAGACAGGGAGCCTGTGCTTGTAAATGTGTTGCTGTGAGAGACAGAGTGCGAGTGCGTTTGTGTGCGCATGTACGCAAGAGGGAGAGGGAGTGCCTTTCGTGTGCATTTTATGTATTGTGTGTGTTTGTAGTATGTTGTGTGTGGTTGCCTGTGTAGTGTGTGTTGTGTGAATTTGGTGTAGTGTGTTTTGTGTAGTATGTTGTGTGTGCGTGCGTGTAGTGTGTGTTTTGTGTAGTGTGTATGTTTGTATCATGTTGGGTGTGTGCGTGCGTGCGTGCGTGTCATGTGTGCATGTGTATTTGGTGTAGTGTGCAGTGTGCCGTGTGCCCGTGCTGTGTAAAGTATGTTACCTGATTCTCCACAGGTCGTTGAACAGTCCCTGCTCCAGCTCGGGCAGCAGCAGGGTGATGGCGGTCTCAGCGTACATGCTGATGATGCGCTGGCCCGCACGCAGGGCCGTGTCCCGAACATACTCATTCTCATCCGCCAGAGCCTGACACACACACACCACACACCACACACCACACACCACACACACACACACACACACACAAGGAAGGGATAGAGAACAAGAAAATACATTAAAGCAGTGAGAAAGGGACAGAGGAAGAGGGGGGTAGAAAGAGTAAAGTGGAGCGGTAAAGAAGACAATTCAATTTTTTGGACCATTTTTGTCAGGATGTGGTACACATCTGCGCTCAGGCTTTAGTAAATACAATGTGGGAAGAAAGCGGAAGATGGAGAAATGGGGGCAAACCCAGGGGGTACCTTGAGAATGCAGGGGATGATTGGCCCCACGTAGGGGGTGAACTTGTCCCCGAAGGTAAGGGGCAGGTAGATGAACATCATGATGTAGCCGTCGCGCACGTGGGAGGCGATGTCCACTTTGCTGGCGGTCTGCACGACGTCTGGCATCAGCTTGTCCAGCTTCTCCACGCCCAGCCCCGCCATCACCTCGGCCAGGCCTGGGGAGAGAGAGGAAGAGGGGCAGGGCAAAACAGGCCGGTTACCACAGGCCTTCGCCCAGGGGGGGGGCAGAGAAACCGCGCAACAGCGCCCTCTCCCCGCAGGGAGGGGAACTGCAGGCGGAGGGCCTCACCTTGGGCGGCGCCGGAGCGGTCCACGGAACTCTGCTCGGAGGCCAGTGTCTCCATCAGCCACGGCAGCAGGTCGTCGAAGCACGTCTCACCCATCCCCTTCACCATGGCGCCCAGGGCTTTCGCGGACACCGTGCGCACCTGAGGGAGGCGTGCGTCACGCGTTACACCACTGGGCACAGCGACACGTTTCCCATTCAGGGAGAACAGGCTCACAGACCTATCATCCAACTCCATTGAAACGCTACATCTCATTCAGGGCGCTCGCTCCAGAGGAGCCCGTCACTGCATTTCTCATATGGGTCACGTGATCTGGACACGTGATCCTGCGATCTTTAACAATCTTTATCTTTTAACTGTGGCGGCAGTGTAGTGTAATGGTTAGGGAACTGGGCTTGTAACTCAGAGGTTGCTGGTTCGATTCCCAGGTGGGTCACTGCCGTCATGCTCTTGAGCAAGGTACTTAAACCTGAATTGCTTCAGTAAAACATCCAGCCGTATAAATTGATTGTATGTAAAGAAGTGTGAACTGTGTAAGTCGCTCTGGATAAGAGTGTCTGATAAATGACTAAAATGTAAATGTAAATGTTAACTAGAGAGGAGCAGAGAGAGAGAGAGAGAGAGACGGTGTCTTACAGACCTCAGGCACCGGGTCCAACAGGGAGGCTTTGAGGCCTGGGATGACACTGGGCAGGTAGGGGGACAGGTCCTGCAGCACAGAGACGAGGAGAGAGCCCAATCCATCACCGGGAACATACACACAGCTCAAAGACACGAACATGTAATGAAACCACATACAGCGCAGTCACTAATACGCAGTGTTTATATGTTTTCGCAACGTTTAAAACACTGCGCAGGTTGGTCTGCGCTGGCCGGTTCCGCTCGTACGGCGGCGCACCTTCTGGTCGGTGAGCGAGTACATGTTGCCGATGATCTGGGCGGCCATCTTGCGGGTGTCGGTGGATCGGTCCTGGAAGGCGCGCTGCACTATGGGCATGATGAGGGCGAGGGAGGGGGCGTCGATGAAGTGGACGAATTTGGTGTCCAGCAGGGTCTGGAGGCAGTGGTGAGTCTTGCGGGACGGGTCGGTGAGGGCGTCCAGCAGGATGGGGGTGATGGCTGGGTGAGGGGGTACAGAAACGCGTGAGCGACCACTCACTGCTGGAGAAACAATTCACTCTCAAAATCAACTCTTTAGGCCAGGGCCGCCCCATGGCTACAAACAATCGCTTTTCCTTTTCACCCAGATGCAATGAACTGATACGGCTGCAAAGCAGGGGGAATAAATCAATTCAAAATAACTTTATCTTTCCCCTCAGGGGAACAAACGTCGTGTCGGACAGCTCCCGCCCAAAATGCAAGGACACCGCTGCGGACAATGCGCTCAGCAGAACGTGTCAAGGCTGCACGTGGGCCGAATGCCGTGGCAGAGGTCCTGGGATTTCCCAGGATGCAGTGCGGCGGCGGCGGCGGCCTCTCACCCAGGATCTCGGGGTTGCGGATGACGGAGCCGATCTGCCGCAGGGCCTGCTGGCCGGCCTTCTGCACCTTGACGTGGGAGTCGGTCAGCACCTCCGTCAGCTTGGGCACGATGCTGGGCAGGCAGGACGACAGCTGCTTGGGGGCGCAGTACGCCATGGCGCCCAGGAGCTCCACCGAGCCTGCGGGGCGGGACGGGACGGGGGGGGCAGTGTGGAATAATGGTTAGGGAACTGGGCTTGTAACGTTAAGGTTGCAGGTTCAATCCCCAGGTGGGACACTGTCGTTGAGCAAGGTACCTGAATTGCTTCAGTTAATATCCAGCTGTATAAATGGATTGTAAAGAAGTGTAAACTGTGTAAGTCGCTCTGGATAAGAGCATCTGCTAAATGCCTAAAATGTCATGTAATGTAATGGGGGGGAAGGAGGGAGGGAGGAGTGAGGGGAGAGTGCAGGTGCGGTCACACAGGTGGGGAGGGGGAGACAGTAACAGGTGGCGTATATATCTGGGGCTCTCTAGCGTGGTGGTGTCGGTGGGGCAGTGTAGAGATCCCTCACCGGCCTTGGTTCTCCAGGACTCCTCCTCCAGGGCCACCAGCAGAGAGGGCAGCACCAGCTTCACTCCGTGGGCACTCAGGTTCCTCATCACTGCCTTGGCGCAGTCATCCGCTGCCTGGGGGCGGAAGAGGGACAGAGCACCCGGTTGATGAAAGTGTGTGTGTGTGTACATGTGTGTGTGTGTGTGTGTGTGTGAGAGAGAGTGTGTGTATGTGTGTGTGTGAGAGAGAGTGGTACATGTGTGTGTGTGTGAGAGAGAGAGAGAGAGAGAGTGGTATATGTGTGTGTGAGAGAGAGAGAGAGAGAGAGAGAGAGAGGTATATGTGTGTGTGTGAGAGAGAGAGTGGTACATGTGTGTGTGTGAGAGAGAGAGAGTGGTGTGTGTGTGTGTGTGTGTGTGTGAGAGAGAGAGAGAGTGGTATATGTGTGAGAGAGAGAGAGAGAGAGAGAGGGGTGTGTGTGTGTATGTGTGGTGTTTGTATGTTTAAACACAGAGAACAGAATGACCCTCACCTCTCTGACATACTGGTTCCCATCCCCAAAGCAGAGCAGCAGGTGGGGCAGGACGTGGACCACATAGGGCTCAAACAGCTTCCCCAGCATGTTGCACAGCATCTCAAAGGCAAACAGGGCCCCTGTGGGGAGGAACGCACACGCACTGTCACTACACTACACAGAGGAGCACGGTCACCTGGCGGAAACTGATGCTCAGACATAGACACGGACACACAGGCACACACACAGAGACAGACACACAGACATAGACAGACACACAGAACACAGACACACAGACGTAGACAGACAGAGACAGAGATAATCACAAACAGGGATATTCGGACGGACAGACACAAAAGAAAACACAGCCACAGGCAAAACACAAACAAACACAAAAACAGGCAGAGACCGTCACTCTCTCCATTTGTTACTCTAAGAAAGGACAACCACAGGCACAGACATAAGGACACTAAACAAGGACAGACGGTAACACGGGACAGCGACAGACGCGAGCACAAATAAGACACACAATCGGGCACGGGGCGGAGGGCGGGTGAGCGTGACGCGCAGCGCGACTGACCCTCTCTCCGGCGGAAGTTCTTCTTGTCCTGGATGGCGTCAGTCAGCGTGGTCATGATGTCCTGCTGCTTGAGCGCCAGGATGCCCAGCCCCTTGACCAGGCCCGCCAGCCCGTAGGCCGCGCCCTTCCTCTCGGCGTACTTGTCGCTCTCCAGCAGCAGCAGCAGCAGGTTCTGCACCATGCCCCCCGCGTCGTCCTTAATGGCCGGCACCAGCGGGGGCAGGCAGCTGGCCACAGACTCCTGGACCTGAGGGAGAGAGGAGAGAGAGAGAGAGAGAGAGAGAGGGGGAGAGGGAGGGGGAGAGAGAGAGGGGGGAGAGAGAGAGAGAGAGAGAGAGAGAGAGAGGGGGAGAGAGAGGGGAGAGGAGGGGGGAGAGAGGGGGAGGGAGAGAGAGCGGGAGAGAGACAGGATTTAACAAAGCGTTATCTGCTCGTTTAACCAAGCCGAACCAGAAAGACCTTCACAACAATCAGCAAAAACCACAACAAAAATGAACATTGAGATCGATCATATTTGTAAAAAATACAAAGAAAACAGGTAATTTTCTTCAAGGGAGCAGACAGTGAGTAGGAGAGGAAGAGAGGGGGAGAGGGGAGAAGAGAGGGCCAGTCTGGACAGAAACAAATCAGTTCAATCATCTCCAGCTGGGCTTTGTCCAAGTCTGGCTAATCGGGGCAAGAAAAGCAAGAGAAAGAAAAGAGAGAGAGCACTGGGGAAGGAAGAAGTGAACAGAGCAGAGAGAGGAGGGACGGAGAGCGCGGGGCGTCACCTGCTGAGAGGGCGTGGACAGGGCGGCGATGAGCTTGCCCACGATGGGCTTGACCTTGGGGTCGCTCTTGTCCAAATGCTTGGCCAGCGAGCCCATGAGGATGACCACGCTCTGGCGCACCGAGTCGTAGCTGGCGTCCTGCGGAGCGTCCTTCAGGAACTCCTCGAACACGGGCAGCAGGGAGCTCACGTTGTCCTGGAACACACAGCGCAAGGGTGTGGGGGGGCAGCACTCGGCTAATAATCCCCTGACTTCAACCACTGCCACAAACACTCATGGGCAAGTAAACTTTATGGGAAAAAAGTCGTAAAAAGCATTAATTGTAAATGTACATTTATATTATATATATATATTATATATGTGGTTCTCTGTGGCTCAGTTGGTAGAGCACAGTGTTGGCAACGCTTAGGTTGTGGGTTCAATCCCCACTGGGGCCACATATACTGAAAATGTATGCATTCACTACTGTAAGTCGCTTTGGATAAAAGCGTCTGCTAAATGGCGTATATTATTATATTACATTATTACATTTGTTCAGCCAGTTACAGAAGGGACTGGCTGTCCTGATGCAGGTGAAAGGGAGCATTCACACCGGGGACAGGACGCCCCCTGGGGGTAATTTGGAGAAATGCGCCTTTGGTTATCTAAGAGGAAGAGGTGGATGGAGGCAGGAGCAGCAGGGAGAGGGAACAGCGTGAATCCGGGCAGCGGGAGCACCAGCGTACCTTGCCGTGGGTGTTGAGAGCGCATGCAGCGGCAGCGTTCGGCGTCCAGCATGAAGAGGGGCGTGACCTGGGACACCTCCAGGTACCGACAGGTTGCCGGTGCCACACCGTTCAGAGCCTCTTTATTAGCTGGGACAGTGTAAGAACAGGAAGAGGCTGGGTGTGACCTGGGACACCTACCCAGGTAACTGCTTCAGGACAGCTGTATGAATTGTTGATGGGAAATGGAACAATGCCACACCTGCCTAAAATGTAAAAAGAACCTCTTTATTAGCTGGCAGTGCAAGTGTGGACTCTTCCAAATGGTTAATACTTAGGAACTGGGCTTGTAACTCAGAGGCTGCAAGGTTCGATTTCCAGAATAATACCAGAAGGGGCATTCTTTATTAAAAAAATTCTCAAAAATATCTTCCTTCTCATTGGGTGAAGGTTTTTGTGAAGTGACACGGATATTTCACAAGCAGATGACAAAGCACGTCGTAGCTTTCAAGTCATGGGTTTTATGCTATTTGTGAAGTCTCACACTGACTTTGGGTGCTCCACTGACTTTGTGCTTTGTGAATGCTACATAACACAATGTTTACGCTTGCCCTCTGAACATATTCTGATTAGAAAATGTTCCATTACTGTAATTCAATTTTGTATTTTATTTAAAAAAAAATTTTTAAAGGGAGCTTCAATTCTTATTTACCCCACAAAGATTATAAATAATTACCCTAAGGATTAGGTGGCGATTAGTTGATTTTACTCAGACATTAGTCAACCTCTCCCATTTCAATCTACATTTCAGCATTTATTTTCTCCCAAGTAGAAATGCTCAGTATTATTTTTAGCTCATCATATCGCTACAACATCCCCCGCCCTGTCAATTCCGGACAGTGTAGACAAACAAGCGCTCTCCTCCGGATCGCGTTCTCCTCTGAACTCGCAATCCGGCAGCCTCCTCTCTACCACATTGCATCATTAAATCGGTACGAATCGGTCCCTCTGTTCCTTCGGCGCACACAGTCTCCGCTTTGAGCCGCTTTGTGTTTACCTGGCTTCCCACTGGTCAGGCGGGGCCTCCGAAATGACTCGTCCCAGGGCATCCAGAACGGGAGGGGGTCTCTGCCAAGGCAACCAAAAAAAAAAAAACACAATCACAAACCGAGGGCACGTCTCTTAAAAATGACTCCGGCCGGTCGGTGAACACGAATGTGAAAATCATCACGGGGAGGTGACACAGAAGAAAACATCAACGAGAGCGGCAGGAACAGAAGAAAAGTGGAACGATGAACGCAGGCTGTTTTGCCCGCGATCTGCGGGGACCCCATTGCTGTGTTTGGAGAGGCCCACGCTCCCGGGGGCTGCTGGGATACTCACATAGAGCTTCTGGTGGTAGAGCTCAGTGAGCTGGCCCAGCACGGCGGGGGCCTGGCCGCGGTACTGGCTCACGGCGCTGGACAGGGCCTCGGCGCCAGCGGTGCGCACGGCCTCCTCGTGGTGCGTCACGTCGCCGATCAGCAGGGGGCACAGCTCCGGCACCAGCTCCAGGTACAGGGACTCCCAGAGCCTGAGGGACGGACAGGAGCGCAGCAGTCAGACACACGCCGGTGAAACGCCCGCGACACAGGGCTACGACAAGGCCTCTCTGTACGGACGTGTCAGTGCCCACTGGGAGACGCCTCCCAGGAGACGCGTCCAGCTGACAGAGGGACGCCCGGTGCAGTGATGAGCCCCTATGGGAGGGGACGTGAATCAGGAAGTGGCTCTGGGGCGAAAAGACACAGTGGCTGGCTGAGCGCGCTGTGGGGGACGGGGCGGGTTGGTCTGTGCTCTCCTGAATCGGTGGAGGAAGTTGAAAGGCAAAACAGCGGGTGAAAAACTATGCAAACTTGTTGGTCGTGAAAATAAAAATGTGTGTAAATGCGACGAACCAAACTTAGCATAAAATACGGGACCCGTTCCTGTACGTCTCTGAGCCCGCATTTCCTCGTTAGGGAAGGCAGCGGCTCTCGACAGCCTTCATCTGCCCCTTCCGACGAACGCGCCCAGCGGGTCCCATTTCGATTGCGGAGCCCGCGCAGCGTCTCTCTGAGCAGCACTCACTTCTCCGCCAGCATCCTGCCCTCCTCCTCCACGTCGAAGCGCGCCACCCACAGCCTGCGCAGCACACTCATCCCGCTGGCGTCGCAGCTCTCGGTGGGCAGCGCCATCTCCAACTCCAGCAGCCCCTGCAGAGGAGAGCGACGGGAGGGAGAGGATCGCATTAACTCTACTGAACAACCTTTACCATGAAAAACATTCAACGAACCAGTGTCACTTCATCACGAAAACCACCTCCGTGTGACCACTAAAAAGTGAGTGAGGGGGAAAAAATGGCTTAGTTTGTGCTGGCGCATTAATGTATTAACGGAGAGAGAGATCAACAGACGAGAGACAGACAGCGAGAGACAGAGAGAAAGACAGTGAGAGAGCGAGAGAGAGCTGCAGTGTAGTGTAATGATTAGGGAGCTGGGCTAACTCAGAGGTTGCAGGTTCAAATCCCAGGTGTACCCTTGAGCAAGGTACTTAACCTGGATTGCTTCAGTAAAATATCCAGCTGTATAAATGGATTGTATGTAAAGAAATATAAACTGTTACTCTGGATAAGAGCGTCTGCTAAATGCCTAAAATGTCAGTGTAAAATGAGAGTGAGCGATAGAACGAAGGGAAGGTGTGAGCCACAACACAAACACAGCAGGCTCTCCCCACCGGAGGCGGGGCTCACCCTCAGAGCAGCGTCCCGCACGGCGAAACAGGGGGCCAGCAGAGCCTCCAGCAGGACATCGATCTCGGGCTGCTCCGCCAGCGTACAGCCCTGACCCCCTCCCGCACTCCCGCACACTGCGGTCAGACAGCGAGAGGCCAGGACCTGAAACACACACACACACACACAGGTCACACAAGATCAAGCCACCTCAATGAAATTCATGCAAAAAGGGATCATCGGCTAAATCCTTTTTCACAGGGATGTAATAAACAATTTTTTTTTCCCATTTAGTCCGTTTGGAACAACAGCACTTCACCCGAATACTTTCAAAGGTTTCCACTTCCAACGAATAAAACAATGTATGAATACGCAGACATTTGCCAAGATGGCCGCGCCTATGTCGGCTGCCAGCCGTCTTCGCTCCATACCATTCCTGTTTGTCGTGGTTTTGTTTGTTTCGTACTGTCTAACTACTGCAAACGCGTCTAAAGTTTATGCTCGCCAGACTTTGTTAGATATTGGCTTCTCTGCGTCCACTCCTGTGCAGCACTACCATGATTGGAGCCCTCACGGCGTCCTGCGGCAACAACTGCCCAGGGCTATCTGGGCTACCTGCCCCAGCTGCTCTAGAAAGAAGCGTGCGAGAAGGAGGAGTAGGCGAGCAGGCGTCTCGGTGAGGCTGAAAAGACAGACCCGTGACCGGCTCTGGTCTGCGCTCCACACCCTACCCACGGAGGCTGGTTGTTTTGTGAGACTGTCCTGTCTTCGGCCTGTCCTACCTGCTTCCTCGACTCACCTGCCGGCTTTCGCCCCGGTAGGAAGACGCGCTGTGCCCTCCAGGGAAGCTGCAGTCCCCGGGCGGCTGTGCTATGGAGCCTCGGCGCGCGCCAGTGTGGCTTCAGTGCCTGGGTGCCTGCGCTCTCTCCCCCGGGCTTCTACATTCGGGAGAGCTGGCTCTGACAACATCAGAGCTGGATTGTTAAATGCCTGCTCTATCGGCAACAAATCGTTTGTCTTGAATGATCTTTTCACGTCTAAGGATCTAGACTTTTTTTTCATCACGGAGACGTGGCAAAAAAATTAAGAGTTTGCCTCCCTAAATGAGCTTTGTCCCCCAAACTGCTCCTACATCTGTGCCCCGAGACTGACAGGCAGATGCGGGGGGGTAGCCGTTGTCTACAGGGACTGCTTCACTATGCGCTCGGTGAGCTGTGGATCTTTCTCCTCATTTGAGGTTTTAGTCTCTAAAGTTGGTCGTTCAAATCCGTTTTATTGTTTTTTGATATATTGCCCTCCTGGCAGAAATGCATCTTTTATTTCGGACTTTGGACTTTTTCTAGCTTCTATCATCTGCTTTGAACGAGTTTTATTGGTCGGGGATTTTAACATACATGTAAATGATAGCTCGGATAAGTTTGCTGTTAACTTCCTGAATGTTACAGAATCTTTTAACTTTGTGCAACATGTCTCTGGTCCTACACATGTAAAAGGAAACACGCTCGATCTAGTTTTTACTGCTGGTTTAAAGATTAACATGATTTGCACTGAAGAGCTGTCTGTCTCTGATCACAAATGTGTCCTTTTTAACACACTGTTTGATAATGATTTTGCACCAGAGAAGCGAGTTAAAAGCTTGCGCGTCATTAACAGCCAGACAGCGCAACAATTCGCTCTAGATTTGTCAGCAACATAGCCTCCTGCCCAGACGATTTAGATCACATGGTTGATTTATTTAACTCCCATTGCTCTAATATTCTAGACGAGGTCGCTCCTATGGTAACCAGAAATGTGTTAGCGGTAAACCGTACTCCTTGGTTTAATGAGAAGATTTACGAGCTCAGACGTAAATGTCGCAAAATAGAGCGCCTCTGGAAATCTACCCATCTCCATGTGCACCGCCTCTATTTAAAGGACCTTATGTCTGACTTCAACAGCATGGTTAAAGAAGCCAGGGCTGCCTATTTTTCTGAGATAATCATCTCGAGTAAGCATCCCAGCATCCTGTTTAAGACAATTAATAGCATTGTCAGCTCTCCTCTTCCTTCCATTCCTGTTTTTTCTAATAACGACTGTAATTACTTTCTTTTGTTCTTTGTAAATAAGGTTGCAGATGTGAGAGCTAGCATACCCCCCCCCCCCTCCGCTTTTTCCATCTTCGCAATATCGCCAGACTCAGGTCCATTGTATCCCACGCCGAACTCGAAATGGCGGTCCACGCTTTCATATCATCTCGGCTGGACTACTGCAATTCTCTTTTCACCTGTCTGAGTAAAACCTCCGTTCATCGCCTTCAGCTGGTTCAAAACGCCGCTGCCCGCTACTCACCAGGTCCAAAAAGTCCTGTTCTATTACCCCCATTCTGGCCTCGTTGCACTGGTTACCGATTCCGTTCAGGATCCAGTACAAGATCCTGTTGACCACTTACAAAGCTCTAAATAATCACGCCCTGCCTACATCTGCGACCTCATTACTCCACACCACACCACCCGCTCCCTGAGGTCCTCTAACCAGGGTCTCCTGGCAGTACCCAGGACCCGACTCAAGACCAAGGGGGACAGAGCATTTGGGGTGGTCGCTCCAAGGCTGTGGAACTCATTGCCCCCAAATCTGAAATCTGTAGCTACACTCAACGTGTTCAAAGGGCACCTGAAGACGTTCCTTTTCAGGCAGGCTTTTGCGTAGTGTCAGTTCTATCTCTCTCTTTCTTATATTTTTAATTTTTCGCTGCTCTTGACAGCAGCCTTTGTCTGCACTCTGACACTAGGGCCACTGTGTTCTGTGTCCAGCTGCACTCTCTGTGTTTTAGCAGTGGTAACTTAGGGTGCCTTAGGGTTAGGGTTTGTATTGTATTGTTAGGAGTTTGTAGGGTAGGGTTTGTATTGTATTGTGCTATGTGTTTTAGCAGTTTGTGTTTTAGCAGTGTTCTGTGTTTTTAGCAGCAGTCTGTGCTTTTCACTGTTTGTATTGTACTGTGTCTCTGCGCTTTCCGCAGTACTCAGTTTTTTTGTGTGTCTGTTTTTGCATGATCTGCTGTGCCTTTAGCATTGTTCAATGTTTTTGTGTCTCACATTTATTGATTTATATGCTCTGTAAAGCACTCTGTGCATTCGTGCTGGGAGGGGTGCTATATAAATAAACCCTTACTTACTTACTTACTAGTAAGCATACATGTTTAAACAGAGTAAAGGCATTTCTACAATATGTATGGCTATTATTTCATAACCTGTCACAGGTGTGCGGTAAACTGACACAGTGCACATTTTGACCTGGACGCGTGTCACAATTTTGGTTTCTAAATGAAGGGCCAACAGCGGTTCTGCAGCAGGTCTGCATTTGGCCCCTGGGCTGCGAGCTCAATCGACCTGCAATAAACTATAACCAAAGACATACATGCAAACATACGAACGCATTATAAAGGCAAAGTGCTATTCCAATACCTGCAGCCGGGGGGCGCCGGTGGAAATCACTCTGGTAAGCAGCAGCAGCATGTTGACGCGAGGGAGCAGCTCTGGACCGTTCTAACGTTGAGAGGGACAGAGACGGTGTTCAGTAAAGGTGTCCGATTTGATAACAGGTGTGGACGGGCCCACCGGGGAAGGGGGAGGGGGAAGGGGGGCCGCCCGTACCTCATCGATGAGCAGGTCCGGGTTGTCCTCCTTGGACCGGAGCTGGCCGTGCTCGTTGATGACCTGCAGCGCCTGGACCAGCATGCTCTCTGCCTCCTCGCTGGTGCCGGGCGGCTGGCTGAGGACGGCGTGCAGCAGGGGGAAGCAGAAGGAGAAGGCGGGGGCCGAGAGGGGCCCGACGTCTGCAACGGGGAGAGGAGCTTCAGCCTCGCGCTCCATGCGCCAACGACACTGCCCTGTCCTCTGACAACATTCCCGTTCCCTCTCGTCCACGCTGGTGGGAGCACTGCTATGCGTCTCTTTGCTTGCGCATGTTCATAAGGAGGCACTGCCATTCCGAATGACTGATAGTCACAGAGATTCTACACACGTTGACTGTGGGTTGTTGGGTTGTTTACAAGAGTTACAGAAGATTGTGGGGCTGCCCGTTTGGGGTAGTGGTGCTGCTGGTGTGGCATGATGCCATTTCTAAGATCACTTGTGGTAATGGTGTGGCTGTGCATGTGTGTAGGGTGTATATGTATGTATATATTTAGAATGCATGTATTATATAAAATTGTATTAAGTTTGACCATATAGGGAACAGGTAGTTCTAATTGAGTAATTTATGATTTAATAAAAAGGGGTGGGATTAAATAAGTGTATACTTCTTCTCACTCACACACTTTTCAAATATGTAAAAAAACCATTGTTCATTGTGGTTTTTTTGTGGGTTTTTTTCTCCATTGTTTTTGTTCCGTTATAATGGCTGTTAAGGCTACAGGACTGTATTGGTTTTGTTTTGCATATTTGAAATAAAATTCTATCTATCTATCTATCTATCAGTGGCATAAAAGTAATGGTCTCGGCCTCCCGCATGGTCTAGCAGTAAGAGCATTCGACGCTAGCCACGGCGACCGGGGTTCGCTTTCCTTCCCAGTCTTACAGGTATGGTACGCAGATGCCTGCAATGGTATCGATCGCTGTATTACTGCACTGATCTCTTGCGCGAACTATGATTGTTCCTACCATGTATTTATACACATCTTGTAAGTCGCTCTGGATAAGAGCATCTGCTAAATGCTTAAAATGTAAATGGTTCGATTCCACCGGTCGCGCCAGTTTCGGCTCTGGCCGGGAGTGCCACTAGCGGGTGGCAATTGTCCGTCCGCCCCTTGGGGGAGGGATGAAAGCAGAAGGAAAGACTCGCTGCATATATGAGTGCTCGTGCGTCAGCAACGGTCTTCGGCTTAGGCGGGTACCTGGCTCGAAGGAGGCGGTGCGGCGCTCCGTACGGCAGTGAGTTCTCATACGAGAGAGGGGATAATTGGCACGAAAAGAGAGGGGGGTAGTATCACTGCCAATTAATATCAATCACTGGTGGAACACAGCAGGATGGAACTTGAAACATTCAGCAGAGAGAGTAGAATATTGCGTTACTAATGAAAAACCACAGTCTGCGTTTTCCACAGTCTTGCCACACAGGTCTCCACTGAGCATGCCCGGTCTGTCGGGGCAGGCAGCCCGGGTGCCACTCACCAGCCTTGCTCTCCCGCTGGGGCACGGTGTTGGTGTGCAGCAGCAGCACGGTGCGCTGGGTGGCCACGCCCAGGTCCTCCTGGCCCCACGCCTCATCCAGGACGCATTCTGGCTTCAGCAGACGCAGGGTCACGTGACCCACCAGCACGCCTGCTCCCGGGGCAGCGAGAAGGAAGGGGCGAGAGTCAGAGTCTCTCACGAAACACGACGCATGCCAACGCTAAATGTTTGGACTTTTGCATCTTCCTCTGAGGTGGCGCCAAATCATATACAATGTGTAAACGAATATAAACAACAGGATCAAAAAACTGAGAGAGCAGGGCTGTGTTTGAAACCGCTCACTCGTTCACTATTCTCTATTCCCTATATACTATATAGTGTACTACAGTCCCGGCCAAAAGTTTTGTCGCATGAGTGGACAAAAGTGACAATTGCTAATTACCCAACTCTTAATTAGCTAATAAAGTTAGGAAACAACACAAATTAATCATAAGTGTCTAAAGTTTATTTAGATACCATCAAAACAAAAATTTCATAGATGCTTATAAGGTTTATTGCTTGATAATGATGAACAAGCCAGTTTCTACCTGGACAAAAGTCTTGTCGCAAATCAAATTATAATCAAGAAATGTTATCTTTCTCAAAAAGTAAATAAAATAACAAATGAAAAATCAGTCTAGTATTTCATCATGGACTATAAGTTAAGAAATTAATATCTTGTATGGGTTCCTTTGGCCTGCAGAACAGTTGCCATCCGGTTTGGCAGAGAGTCGAGAGCTTGTTGATGAAGTCGTCGGGGATGGCATGGAAGGCCATCCCAAAGCTCCTCCATGTTCTTCGGCTTGATCCTCCAAGCTTCCTCCTTCATTCTTCGACAGATATGCTCAATAATATTCATATCTGGAGACTGTGCTGGCCATCCCTGAAGGACATTGATCTTCTTCCCCTGAGAAACTTCATAGTGGAACCTGAGGTATGGCAAGGAGCTCCATCCTGTTGAAAAATCTGACCCCTTTTGTAGTTGGGAATGTACTGGGAGGCAAGAATCTGTTGATATTTGGCACTGTCAATGTTACCATCCACCTTCAGATCTCCCTGGCACCTCCGTATTGGACGTAACCCCAAACCATAATCTTTCCACCTCCAAATTTGACTGTCTTCTGGGTGAACCGTGGGTCCAGACGGGCCCCAGAGGGTCGTCGACAATATTGGCGGTGCTTGGGCTCCATGCTCAACTGACGATTCATCTGAAAAATCTATTTTTCGCCACTTTTCTGCTGTCCACCCTTCCGTCAGGCTATGGGCCTTGGCGTACGCAACATGATTTCTTAGCTGTCTCTTGTTTAGTGCTGGTTTCTGGGCAGCAATACGACCGTGGAGACCATTGCGAGCAAGAAACCGACGTACAGTTCTTGACGAAACAGGCATTGCTGGCGTCCACTCCTCCTGGAGCTGTGAGGCGGTTGACATGGGGCTGGCTTTTGACAGTCGGACAAGCAAGCTGTCGTCAGATATGAATATTATTGAGCATATCTGGGGACGAATGAAGGAGGAAGCTTGGAGGACCAAGCCGAAGAACTTGGAGGAGCTTTGGGATGCCTGCAAGGTGGCCTTCCATGCCATCCCCGACGACTTCATCAACAAGCTCTACGACTCTCTGCCAAACCGGATGGCAACTGTTCTGCAGGCCAAAGGAACCCATACAAGATATTAATTTCTTAACTTATAGTCCATGATGAAATACTAGACTGATTTTTCATTTGTTATTTTATTTACTTTTTGAGAAAGATAACATTTCTTGATTATAATTTGATTTGCGACAAGACTTTTGTCCAGGTAGAAACTGGCTTGTTCATCATTATCAAGCAATAAACCTTATAAGCATCTATGACATTTTTGTTTTGATGGTATCTAAATAAACTTTAGACACTTATGATTAATTTGTGTTGTTTCCTAACTTTATTAACTAATTAAGAGTTGGGTAATTAGCAATTATCACCTTTGTCCACTCATGCGACAAAACTTTTGGCCAGGACTGTATGTAGCGAACGAAAATAGTGTTTTCGGATACTACAACTGAACGTCATTTGCGTCCAAAAAAAAGTGCCGGATATTCAGGTGACGCAAGCGGACGCGCCCAGTATGGTAAACAAACCGAGCACTCATGGCAGCTGTTGAAATGTACTCAGATAAATAAATCCCAAATAAATTGTTGAAATTCTAATGATGTGCAAGTGTGGTTTTGTCAGGACAGCCGGAGTGAGAACAGAGGAAGAGAGTGAGAGACAGAGAGAAGGAGAGGGAAAGAGGTAGAGAACGGGACGTGTGGGATTGGGGTTGAGGGGGATGCGAGGCGCGCCCGGTCTGTACCCAGGTAGCGCAGTCCCGGGGGCATGAGGCACACTCCGATGTCCAGGATGAGCTGGCGCAGGCGAGGGGCAGCCAGGGGGGAGTGCAGCAGTGGCATGGCCGCCTGCAGGACCCCGGGGAGCTGCCAGCTGAGGTGGAGGGGCCTGCGGCTCAACACCGCCTCCAGCAGGCCGACCGCGCACTGCAGCTCCATGTCCATCTGGGAGAGGAGGGATCGTTATGCATCAGTAACAGTCATGTGACTTTATTTGTTATTTTTTATGAATTAATTTTTTTATTTCGATTTTTACAGGTGGCTGAAGGGAAGAGTTAGCGGTTTTGACTTGAGCTCATTTCTGAAATATACTCCATTTGCATTTACAGGACTTGGCGTGTGTGCTAGTGCTAGCATGTGCTGGCATGTGATTGTATGTGTGTGTGTGTGTGTGTGTGTGTGTGTGTGTGTGTGTGTGTGTGTTATAGAGAGCAGCAGTATACAGCGTCCTCCTGGGTGCAGTCATACCTCCTGGAGTTTCTTCCGGATGGCGGCCTCTTTCTCCAGCTGGTTTTGAATCAGCTCCTTCTGTTTGGTGGTCAGCTGAACCTCCTCTTTGATGCCCTTCTTCTTCTTAATCTCCTGGAATTAGCGCAGACACAGTGGCCCACCAGCGCTTTTAGCGGGACCTTATCACAGATTCCCTAAACTCACCAGAGGGTCAGCTCCATACTCTTAATGTGAAAAGTTCTGTCTGTCACCGTTGAATCTAAAGGTTTTCTGATTCAATGGTTCGATATGAATATTCATGAAGGGGTTGTGGCTAAAGTCCAAACACCCATGGCTAGCACAGCGACACAAAGTACTGGAAACAACCTCTTAGAATAAGGAAGTATAGACATTTACATTTTACATTTTACATTTTACATTTTAGCCATTTAGCAGACACTCTTATCCAGAGCGACTTACACAGTTTACATTTCTTTACGTACAATCCATTTATACAGCTGGATGTTTTACTGAAGTAATTCAGGTTAAGTACCTTGCTCAAGGGTACAACCTCTGAGTTACAAGCCCAGCTCCCTAACCATTACACTACACTGCCAGCCCTTTGTGTAGTGGACAGAAGGAAGACAGGAGCTGGCCAGCTGGATTGCACATAGATTTGAGTACATCAGGGTACAGGCAGAGGTGAACGTGGAGAGAAAGGATGCTGGCGCTGGGCCCCCTGGCCTCACCTGTTGCAGCTCCAGCTCGATGATCTGTTCTTTGAAGGAGTAGGCCTTGTTCTCCCTCTTCAGGTTACCGATCTTTGTGCTCTCCTGCTGGGCACTGCAGAGAGGAGGGCCGAGAGGGGGAAGAAGTGAGGAAAATAACATGTTTTTGGTTTAAGCAACACAGAAACTGAGCTAAGGTGTGTGTGTGTGTGTGTGTGTGTGTGTGTGTGTGTGTGTGTGTGTGTGTGTGTGTAGCGGAGTTCGGAAGACATGAGTAAAGCACGCGAGCTTCAGCTGCAGAAAGTGACATTGATAAAAGTACGATCAGTTCCCTTGGTTGGGGACTGGGGTCTTTAGCTCAGCAGGCTAATCGTGTCTCTTTGGCGTCGGGATCCTCTGTTCGAAACCCGCCACAGGCAGAACCAACTCCGCTACACGTGTACACGGTCCTCGGCTTACAGCGACGCTGCTGCACAAAATGGAGGGGCAGGGGGGTGCGTGGTACCTCTGGATGAGGCTCTTGTCAAACAGCTCCCCCTCTGGCGTGTGCATGATGGAGTACTCCTCGCGGGTCACCTGATTCAGGCCGGGGTTCCTCAGCCACTCGATCACGCGCTGCGCCACGCGCGGCAGCAGCTTGTCGGGAGAGAGCACGGACAGAGCGCCCACTGCATTTCTCACCGCCTGCTGGACACCAGAGGAATAACACTTTCAAAGCACAACAGCCACAATGGGGTTTCACCTCGGCTATAAATGTCACCCACGGCCTGACCCTCCCTCACTCTGGCTCCACCAAAAATGCACCATTTGTAAATAATACAAGGCCCCTCCTGATACCCCCACACCCATTTTCACCCCAGTTTGAAATTAACAACAGCAACTGCAAGCCCATCCCATTCATGAGAGATCCTGCATTAATTTGATTAGGCCCACACAGATAATAAATAACAGATGTGCGTTCGCGTGTATGAATGACAGGCATTACTGTGTGTGTGCGTGCATGTATGTATGGTAGGCCAGCGCTCTGACCTGGTTGTCACTGTTGCTGTCCAGCAGGAGGGGCAGGATGGTGTCCAGGTTTTGGTTGATGAAGTCTGTGGCATCGAGGTTCATGAAGGACAGCAGGACGGGCCACAATCCCAAACGAGCAGCTTCTACAGAGCGAGGGCCAGAGGGAGGAGGGTTTCAATACGGCGAGGCATTCTGCGTTAAGCAGATTTGCACCTCAGATTCACTTGTTTAGGTTTGCTGATATACAGACAGAAATGGAGACGATCAGAGACTGACGGGCAGGCAGACCTGCCAGCAGAGAGGAGGACAGACGGACAGACCTATGGAGGGGTGGTGAGCCACAATGAGGACCTCGATGGCCAATCGCTCAGCTTCAGTCGCATCGTTCTGCTGGCCCGCTACGGAGCAGATGACACAGAGCGCCTCCTTCAGGATGCGAGGGGGAGTGTAGAAGCGGCCCAGCTCTGTGGGCTCCCCTGCCTCGGACAGCAGCTGCTCCGGGAGCAGCACCTGGGTTCGAGAGGGCACAGGGAGGCAAGGACCCGCTTAGGGAATAACGTTTTTTAATGTGAACAACAGCTGGGATCCTACAGGGGTATACATCTGTGCCAGGAAACACCAGGCAGTACAAAACATTCCAATCCAAGAATGGGTTAATATGCACACACCTGAAATAAAACACCTGGTTCAGGAACGTCAGCTGTTACACAGAAGTGTCATTTTCACCAGCTACTCTTATTTTCAGGAGTTAGGAACGCCACTATATTCAAACCAACAAAATGGTTTGACTATTTCCCAAGTGAAAACGCTCTCTCACCTTGTGTGCGTTGATGAGACCCCTCAGTTCGGCCAGAAGACAGAGCGCCAGGCTTGACCCGCCCAGCGAGGAGAGCAGCTTCTTCACGGTGACCTGAGCCTGTTTCCGCACGCGCCAACTCCGTGACAACAGCACCACCACAACGGCGTGGTGGTACAACCTGACAGACAAGAGTGCTGGGTTAACCTTTAATTACTTTTTAAGTCAAATATTAACCCATGACGTTAGTTTATATGTGCATTACTTTGCCAATTAAAAAGGTAAAACAGATATAGGTGGATAGACTGGTCCAAGACACAGGTAGGCAGCCGCACGGTAAACACTCGCACAGAGACACTCACTGTGACTTGGAGCTGGTGAGCCGATGGGAATGATCCAGGAAGAGCCTCTCACACAGCTGCAGTACTGTACACAGGGCTAGAGAGACAACACATATTGTATGATCTGCCTTTCACAAGAGGGTGTGTGCGTTTGTGCACACACAGTTTGAGGTGTATTTGTGGGTGTGTGAGATGTGTATGCATGCGTGCGATTCTGTGTGTGAGAGTGTGTCTGTGCACAAGTGCGCATGGGACGTGTGTGTGTGTGTGAGGGAGCTTATGTGTACATGCATGTGGTACAAGCATGCCTGCGTGTGCAAGCGTGTGCACGTGGGCTCCTCACCTTCCTCGCTGGCCTGAGAAAGGAACTTCTCTGTGGTGAAAAGCGGCTTCTTCTCATCCAGAATCAGGTTCCACAGGACAGCCAGCTTTGACTCTAACACAGGCGCACATACTGCTCATAAGTACATGCCGTCCCAACCACTTACAACTCCCACATACTCCCATATACCAGGGTTGCTCAAATCACGGTCCTCGTGGGCCGAGCACTGCTGTTTTCCACCCTTCCTTTACCCTTGGGCTCAGGTGTGAAGACACACTGGCCAATCAATTGCATTAATCGTTCAATTAACTACCCGAGAGAAAGGAAACCCAGGACTGAATTTGGATTCGCAGGCCAGATATGAGGAACCATGCCCTATACCCCCTAAAACAGGGGTGCACAACTCCAGTCCTGGAGGGACAGTGTGTTTGATGGTTTTTGTTCCAATCAATTAGTCTTAATTTTTCTTAACAGCTGCATACACCAATACCCACATCGGACCATAGTAAAACATCACCACCAAGGATGTGTGTGCAGCCTGCAGCTCCGGAAAAATAAAAGAAATGACTGGGCTAATTCAATCATTAAGAGCAGAAGTTGGCGTGAATTCCCCAAAAGGATCGGCCCTTGTTGCGCACCCCTCCAACAAATCAGGGGTGCACAAAGAGTACATTACACATGAAAAATGACATACATACAGCTCATTCTGTAAAGGTGTGTCAAGCGGATAAACAAAATGATTGTAACGCAGTTCACATCTGGCCACGCACCGGTTTGTGTGTCCAGCAGGGACAGACGACACAGCATCACGGCGGCCGCCACGCCCTCGGAGAGCAGGGTATACTGGGAGTTTTGTGAGGCCGCCTTCTCCACAGTCTGTATCAGGAGGGGGACAAGGTCAGCAGCTTGTGCCAGAGTGTCACCTGCAGAGACGGAGGGGAAGGAACAGGTCGCATATTTTAGAATGGCGACAGACCAGGATCTCTCACACTCTCACACACTCACAGACTCTCACACTCTCACACACACACACACACACACACACACACACACACACACACACACACACACACACACACACACACACACACACACACACACACACACACACACACACACACACACACACTAACACTAACACACAAACACAAACACAAACACACAAACAGACCGACACACTGCGAGCGAAGGAGTAAGCGTGCGCGTGGCGCCCGCGGGACTGACCTCTGAAGGTGCCCAGCGTGGCCTGCAGGTAGGCATGACGCACGAGTGAGGTGGAGATCTTCAGGGTGAAGGCCTTCTTCATCCAGGCCAGAAGAGGCTTGGGCACCTCCACGGTGAGCCGCCCGCTCCACTGAGAGAGCACCCCCACGGCGTGCACCAGGGTCCCCTCGTGTACTGACGGGGAGGAGAGGAGGGGCGACCCAAAATGAGCACAGCTAGGAAGGCCAGAGAATTCTGCAATCACGGAACGACAACTAAGCTCTGTCGAGACCCCAGAACGCAACGGCTGCTCCAGAACCCATTTAAGCAGAGCCCGTTTAAGCGAAGGAACAAACGGGGCTGGCTTCACACAAGAGAGTGGCAGGAAGTGCCAGGGAGAAACGGAGACATAAGGGGGCGCCGCTACCTTCTTGCTGCAGGTAGGGTATGAACAGCACAGTGACGGCAGAGCTGAGCGCCTGGCTGGAGGTGCCTGACACAGCGTGATGACTGCAGCTTCTGATCCCTGCAGAGGACAAAGCACAATGCGGTTACTGCACAGGCTGTACTGGAAATGATGGCTGATTAGGTTTATATAATACAAATGCATTCGAGTACATTAGAATGACACATGGTCATGCTCCTCTATGACTTATTGATTTTATTTAATAAAAAGGGACAGCACATAGTAATCAACATGTCCGCAAAAAGCGTCAAAGGGTACAATGACAGAGTTAGCTCGAGAGCTAGTTTTCATCTGTAGTCCCTTGGCAGGTGAAAGATCGATACAAGACAGTCACAGATTCATACAGTACATTACATTTCAATGTATAAGAATATAAAAAGAGTGTAGGCCAGATAAACAAGAGCAAAACAAACAAAAAAGGTTCATAATCAGGCACTTCCTATTTACAACATTACAAGGTTCAGTGAGAGCAGCTTTGATTTCCTTTCAGACAAGACTTCGGTTTTTGCAAGAAGGTGCGATAATTGATGTCTGTGGGTATAGCATTCCAAAAATCGGATGATTGGGCAGAAAATGTAGAAAGGCTAAATTAGCTTTTTCTGTAGGGGACAACACAGTATTTCCTCTCTTTTGCACGTGTAGTTCTTTCCCTGTATGACTTGTACTTTACGAACTGACTGAGTGGAGGGGGTGCCAACCCCTGTAGAATCTTAAAGGTAAGGCAGGTATTATTGTATTCAATAAACCTTTCAAAGCTTAATAGTTTGTAGCTTATTATGTCACAGTAATGGTGTGTGTTGGGCTTTTTGTCTAAAACTTTGAGGGTTTGTTTAAATAAAACTTAAACTGGTCTTAAAACTGTAACTCCAGTGTGTGTCCAGCTTGTGAGGCAGTAGGAGATGTGAGAGAAAATCATAGAATGCAGGTAAAGCTTAGCAGCATCAGTTGATAAAACAATTGCGTACATGTCTGAAATTGCATAGATTAAATTTGATTGTGTTGGCAACCTTTTTACTATGTTTCTTGAAAGATAGACTGGAGTCTGAAATTATGCCTAAGTATTTAAAATCATACACACTTTGAGGTTTTTCCCCATCCACATACACATTGGCTAGAGTAACAGTTAGCCTGTTAGAAAAAAACATACAAACTGTTTGGCTGACATTTAAATGCAGACAATACATTTTTAACCAGTTTCAGATGTTTACCGTAGCTTTGGTCAATTCCAGTTGAATTTCAGTCTCTGTTTTTTCCATGTACATAAATCACTGTGTCGTCTGCATACATTTGAATATCAACAGAAGGGCAAACAGACGGCAAATCGTTTATATATAGGCTGAAGAGTAGGGGGCCTAAGATTGACCCTTGTGCAACACCTATGGTGTAGTGAAGGGATGAAGACTCAAACACTTTATCGTCTGCCTAAAAGATAAGATTCAATCCACTTCAGAGAATCATGGGAGAAATTAAAAGAGGACAATTTGGATAAAAGAACCTTATGATTAACAGTGTCAAATGCTTTCTTTAGATCTAAAAAGACAGCTCCGATTTCTCCAACCCGGTCCATTTTGGATTTCATGTTTTCAATAAAATAGCAGTTTGCAGTGTTGGTCGAATGGTGATATTCTAAAACCAAATTGCACTGGGTGCAGAGGAAAGACCCCCTGATTTAGATGTTCTGTGAGCTGTTCAGCTGCCCATTTTTCAATTACCTTCAAGACAACAGGCAGTATGCTTATAGGCCTGTAGTTGATTACCTCAGACTGATCTCCGGATTTAAACATTGGGGTGACTATAGCTGTTTTCCAAGCTTTAGGGAAAAGACCTTGTGAGATGGATACATTCATGAGATGTGTAATGGGACAGATAAGTGAGTATGTGAGTTTCTTCAAGAATGTAGAGTCCAGACCACATGTATCCTTGACTCTTGAGCTTTTGATAGAGCTGATCGTTTTGGCCACTTTCGACTCACCATCTTTAATGGTGAAGACAGTTCTAGTGTTATCAATTGGGGCAAAGTCCAAGTGCTGTGTGGGGAAATATAATAATAATAAAAATGATAACATGCCGTCACTCTGACCTCTCTCTATTGAACTGTATGCACACTTTATTGTGAAGCATGTTCAACTGAAGTATAAATGCTTGCACTGAATTGATTCCAGGATTGTATTCAAAGATTTTACCAGTTTTAATACCAGATCATTGTGTTCTTGGGTGTTATGTACTTACATTCTAGCTGCTCTGGATGAGAACATTTTCCCAAAATAAGTATATCCATCACAACAATAAAAACTACCCCACAGGTGCGATCAGAAGGAAAAAGACAAATCTGTACCTGACAGCACGCTGATCTTCTGAGCGAAGATCGTGAGTTTCCCCTCCGACCCTGCAATAACACATGGACAAACCCACATTAACCACATAGAGTGACTGCTGCATTGTGTTGCACAGTGTGGTTATTTGGTGAGTAGAAGTCAGGGCTCTTTCTGTCAGTGACACGCGTCCCAGAAATACATAGACAAATGTTTCCAGTGTAGGCGGTACAGGCAGCAGTGTAGTATAATGGTTAGGGAACTGGACTTGTAACTCAGAAGTCACTGGTTCAATTCCCAGGTAGGGGCACTGCCATTGTACCCTTGAGCAAGGTACTTAACCTGGATTGCTTCAGTAAAATATCCAGCTGTATAAATGCATTGCATGTAAAGAAATGTAAACTGTGTAAGTCGCTCTGGATAAGAGTGTCTGCTAAATGCCTAAAATGTAATGTAAATGCAGTGTGTACACCCGGCTGAGCACAGAATGAGGTTAGACTTTGGTGTTGTTCAACTTATCTTGTGCGTGTTTGTGTAAGTCGGTGTTGTTAATATGTTTTTAATCTCATCTCAAATGCAATGCGCTAAACTGTGGTACGGATGACCTCTGACCTCCGAGGATGCTGAAGAGGTGAGTGACAACGTCCTGCACGGCGCTGGGGTCGCTGCACTGCTGGGCCAGGTTCTGGAGGGCCTGCACGGACTCCTCCATCAGCTGAGGGTTGTTGGCCTTTAGCTGGCCTGAAACACAGTGCACACCCAGGTCACATTCTCATACACTCAAAAACCAACACAAACACACCCACCCATGTCACATTCTCATACACTCAAATCCAACACACACACAGACACACACACACACACACACACACACACACACACACACATGTCATACACACACTCTCACATACTCAAACTCAACCCTATGCCTGACACAAACAATTTATCTCTGTATTAGTGAATCCCTGACTTACTGGCAATGCCTTTCCCAACATCCATGGCATACTGACTTAGATCCAGGGTGACAGCAGCCAGCAGGCAGGAAACGGCTGAGGGGACAGAGACACAGACATTAATCTGTAGCCAAGAAACAACCTGTCATGGTAGGACAGAACAGGTACAGGTACAGGTACAGGGACACACACACACACACGAAACAACCTGTCATGGTAGAACAGGCACAGGTACAGGTGCAGGCACACGCACATACAATGTCAAACAGCAATATGTACACTACCAGTCAAAAGTTTTAGAACACCCCCATTTTCCAGTTTTTACTGAAATTTAAGCATTTAAGCAGTTCAAGTCCAGTGAATAACCTGAAATGGTACAAAGGTAGGCATGAGGTAAAAAATAATAATAATAATAATAATTTAGGTTACACCAGTAGTGTATGCAGGTTTTCATTGCAGCCAGCGGTTTTCATTGCTACACCCTGAGTCTTTAGCTCAGTGGGAGTAAGCTCACACGCTGTGTGTGTACTTGTAATAAGTGTGTGTGTGTGTGTGTGTGTGTGTGTGTGTGTGTGTGTGTGCGCCGCATGTCTCACTCTGCATGGAGTTCTCTGGACTGCGCAGCATGGCCTTCTGGAGGGCGGGCAGCAGGTGCTCCTTGAACTCGGGGTGGGAGACGTGGCGGAGAACAGCGCTGCTCCTCTCCTGCAGATACAATCCTGTTTCAGCCCAGTTCATTTCACCTGCAGGGCCCGCCACTGGACACCCAGCAGTGTGGAGTGCAGTACTCACCAAAATGTGCTGGTGTGGTCTAGTCTTGCTCATTAGGACGGTCTTCAGGTATAGCTCTAGTATGGCACCCTGAGGACAGCACAGGAAATGTTACAATACAGACTAAAGATGAGTGTGACTGTGAGTGTGTGTGTGTGTGTGTGTGTGTGAGTGTGAGTGTGAGTGTGAGTGCGCATGTTAGCATGTGCACGTTTTAGTAGCTCTCTGTGGATGTTTTAGTGGCTCTCTGTGGCTCAGTTGGTAGAGCACAGCGTTGGCAACGCTTAGGTTGTGGGTTCAATCCCCACTGGGGCCACATATACTGAAAAAAAAATTCTCCAATTTAATTTGGATAAAAGCGTCTGCTAAATGGCGTATATTATATTAGTATGCTTGTGTGTGTGGGTTTAGCATGTGTGTATATTATAGGTATAAGTGCGGTAGTATGCCTGTGTGTTTGTGTGTGTGTGTGTGTGTGTGCGCGTTCACATAAGCAAGAGGGCGTATCCTGTCACCGTCAGACTGACCTTGTGTTTCTCGATGGTGGCCATGTCTTTCTGCGCTGTACAGAAGTCCACACACGCGCCAAGCAGGGCCAGTGAGCTGGGGTTCTGATCTAGGCCAAGCAGGATGCTCATGTACTGATCAGCAAGGCCAGGGTTCTGGGGAAACAGCACCATTCCACGTTTACCACAGATCCAAACTCCAGGGCCGCCACGTTCCCCTGCCCCACATTATTGGGATGTAAAGACTCCTGGATGCCCTTTTTCCCAGGATGCATTCCAACACTCCTGAACTCCCCGATCCCATCCCAAAAACGTGACCAAGCCTGGAAGGAGAGGTGAGCGTACCAGTATGGACCCACACAGGATCTAAGGTAAAGCAGTAAAGGTGAACTTCCCCTGGCGTTACCTCCAAACCCCATACCTACGGTGCCTGCTCACCTCTTTCCACAGCTGGTTAAGGTTCTTGAGGACCGACTTGAGGGCGTTGCGTTGGGCTCCCCCCACCACCTCTGACAGCAGCAGACTCTGAACCTCCACCTGCCAGAGAATAGAGTGAAAGATGAAAAAAGAGACGGAAGAATATCACCTCAAGGTACACCTGTTCATCTCTACTTCTGACTGTTCAAAACGTGACTGACCCCACACTATTCATATCAAATTATTTGGTCTGATCTTGCAACCATTACAGAACTTATAAACCTCTACATTAAAAAAACAAAAACCTTGCTTGCTAAGTGAATATTAAAAATGGATATATAAAATATGTATACATTTATGAGAGCCAAAAGACCAGTTGTCAATAATTGGCTGGCAGTATAAAAAGAAAGAAAGTGTAGGACTGCTTTTACAGCACTTTATCCTGATGTGTGCCTGTGACTCACCAGTTTCTTCCAGTTGGGTCCCACTCTGGTCTCTGGGGTGGGGAACACGGAGCGTGCCAGCAGGCAGGTCCAGGACATGGCCATAGATGCCGCGGACCCTGTGCTCTTACTGCACACAGGGACAGAGGTAGAGAGACCATATTGGAGGAAGAGAAAGCTTTGGTTTAATATCGGGACATTTTTTTAAATCCCTAAAAAAGTAAAGCTATGTCTCTCATAGTAGTGATGTTCCCCATGATGTCAAGTCCTGACCATGCAGGCGCCAACTACGACCATTGAAGGGCCCAAACGCATCAAGGCAAACATGTAATTTAAAATGTCATTAAATCAAATCAAGCCAGTGATAAAGAGCAACACTTTGCTCCCTCGCCCCTCTACCTGGGTACTCCGCTCTTGCTGATGATTCCGCAGTTGAGAAGGCAGTGAAGAAGGCTGGTTGCCGTGACAACAGGCTGAGAACCCGCAAGCAGGGCGATGACAGAGAGCATGGCCCGGCGGGACGCCGCATCCCTGCGTGACAAGAGCGGGAGACGCGGCGCTAGTCGTCAATCGCAGCGTACGCAATTAAACGGTCACGTAACACAGCTGATTTTTAACAGAAGGCTGGTATGTGGTATGAGCTTTCAGGTACACCATCTGTGCTGTATATGGGGCTCAGTATCAGTCCATTGCTTCAGCTTTCAGAAGAGGAAAAAAAATCTAATAAAAGCATGACGCCCAATCAATTTACTTGTGCATCAATTACAGTCCAGTTGAGATCTCACCCCTTTCCCAGGACAGAGCATGGATGAACAAATCACTCCAATTTACAATTTAAGATAATCCAAAAGCACAGCTAGTCAAAACATACTCAAAAAAGGAAAACACAAAGAAAGCATCATAACAGGACATTGGCTGCGAAACAGAACATGGCAGCGAAATGCCTAAAGCACAATCAAAGGAATATCTTCAAAGATAAACACTCATCTGAGCAAAATGGAGGACGCTTCATTAACAGTCCATGAAAAAAAACAATTATACTGCCTACTGACCTGTATCTGTGAAGGGTGAGGCAGAACAGCTTGCATAGCCCCTTGATGGCTGGCTCTGGCAGTTCTGCAGATAAAGAAAACGCATCACAGACCTCACAAGCCAGAGCAACTCATATTTTACTTATGATCACATATGACGTCTCTGACAAGAGCGTTTTAGTGTGAATTCTGGGGTTATATCTGACCTTTGCCATTGATGCACTCTTTCAGGTCACCTAGAATCTCTCTCCGTTCCCTCACGCTGGCTGTGGTCACCTTCACAGCGAATCTCCTAAGGGTATCCGAAACCTGGACAGGACAGGCAGATAGTAGACACGTACATCAATCAATCATTAAAACTTTATTTGTATAACGCATTTTACAAAACATTTGTCACAATATGCTTTACAGCAGACCCCGGCCGGAACCCCCACAAAGGCAAGCCTAAGGCATTCAAGGGAGCATTAACACAAAAGGCGTGCGTACATAAACACACACCCACACAAAATATTAAGTGGAACTGGAAAAATAAACCCCAAACTTTAAAAATTAAAATCTGATACACGGTATGTGAGGCAAGGAGACCCGAGTCGTCATGTTCCGGACAACATGTTATCAAACTTGCTTGCTAGCAATGTGAATGATGTAGGTCTGAAAAGTTTCATAACTTGATAAAACAATATTGATAGTAATGATCAATCAGAATTAGAATTCAGTTAAAAGACAGATGTGTTTCTGTGTTTTATTTCACTAAGAGAGGACAGTCAATGGGAGCTAGCTAGCCAACTTTTAGTATCAGTACAGTTTTTACTAAGACTAACTAGCTACCGTAGCAATATTCTCAGATGAGCAGCTGGCAAACAAGGCGACTATAACTTAAACATAGACGAAGAGTATTGATTCCGTGCAAATACTGTGCGGTACAACAAGTAAATTCATCCAATTACAGTTAAACGATGTTAGTTAGCTACATACAGAAATGCGTTGTAATAGCGACGACTGCTAAACTAGTGTTGTTAATACAGAAGCTAACTAAATAGCCAGTTGGCTAACGTTAGCTAGCCAACTTAGCTAGCTCGCTACCTCTCGTAAAAAGCCGACGTTCATCTTAATACAATTTGGAATTAAGTCCTAACGAGCTGGCTACCTGGTAAAATATTTGTTTACCATTTCAGAAATCTCCAAGACAGGTTCTCAGGTGGGGTATCTAAAATGGTAAGTTAGCCAGTTCTGCTAGCTAGCTACACAGACAAGGTACCCCCTCCCTGCTTCATCACTCTCCCTTTTACTAACTAGCAAGCTAGCCTAAAAGCTAACAAGTTGGGCTCCTTTTGAATTTATTCGCAATTAATTGTGTAGATTGTTAACAATCGCCATGTCGCTAGCAATCCTTAATGTTGACAATAGTACGGTAAGGCAGTTCGCTGTGTAGATATGGCTAATCAAACATGTGAAAACACCATTTTAAAGTTTAGCCACACAGACCTGCGTGTCCGCTGCCATCTTGCCGGTCTCGAAGGAAGGATTTTTCGAAGCTTCTTCCGGAGCGTTGCAATATTACCACGTGTTGGTAAATGTGTCATGCGGACATTGGGCATCCGTGGAGCACTTTTGAAACTTTTGTAAACGGAAAACGGTCGATTCTGCTGGGGGGGGAGGGTGTCTTTCGCATTCGTTTGCATGACAACGAAGCTTGCCCCATAAAAATAGACCAAGTCAGATTCGGTATTAACGTACCATTTTAAATCAGTGTGAAGCAAATCAAATTACTAGTCTTCGTTTTATGATTACCTCCCGTGTAGCGTCATTAATTGGAGACGACGAAAGCTATATTTGATCTCCATCACACTTCATATATGCTTCCCGTGTCGATAAGGTTGGAGTCGTTATTGCAGAATATAAAATGGTAAATGTGCAGTGCCAGAACGGCAAATTAAAATGTGCCATCCAGTGAATCGTAAACTGGTGTGACATGACACTTATCAGATGCCAAGGCATGCCCGAATCATTCAGGCATTCATGGGGCATGTTCGGGTAACTCAATTAAAAACACACATGAAAATCGGTATTATGGTTTTTAGTTTTTTTATTGAGGCAAGGAGTTGACAAATGTATCAGTTTAGTCAAACAGTCCGAAGCCCATGTCGTCATCGGACTCTTCGGACTCCTCCTTCACTTCCTCCTTGACTGCCGCAGGGGCTGCTGCAGCATCAGTGACCTCAGCCACAGGAGCAGCCACAGCAAATGCGGTGGGATCGGCCAGGAAGGCCTTCACCTGCAAAGAGACAGACATTGTTTTTACAGCACTGATGAAAAAATACACCCTCAAATAATCCAGTGAGTAAGGGCTCATGGGAACAACCAATTCAGTACACATAACCAGCAGGTGCAACTAGTCATGTTAATTCAACTTCTGTGCAGAGGAGGAATTTGGAGTGTCTGAGACCAGCGTCCCTGTCAGCTGTGGAAGTGCAGACAGACAGGGATAGTAGGAAACTAGTTAATGTTTGCAGGGGGAACGACAGCACAGCACCATTCAGCCGCTCTGTAACTTAACCTGCAAGATCCAAAGCAACGACCTACACCTGACTGTCAGTAGCCAATAAGGTTTAGAGATGCAGGAATAGTCAAGGTTAATGGATAGATCAGAGGAGATTACCAGAACAGCCTTGATATTCACCGGTCCTTTTTATTCTTGCATTTTTTACATTTACGTTTTAAGCATTTAGCAGACGCTCTTATCCAGAGCAACTACAAGATGTACACTAACACAGAAGACATTAACACGTAAGAACGATCAGTTGTTCAATTTCAAGATTCATAACTAGCACCCAAAAAGCACTGGATTGCGACCTATTGAAGGTTGACAAGGCAGGCAGGTCCAGCAGGAAGACGACATACCTTGTCAGCCAAGGGGAAGGAGACATCGGTCTCCACAGCAACAGCAAGGACCCTCTTGTAGCCATTGATGATGGAGTGGGGGATGGATGCAAGAGTTGGGTATCCGATCTCCAGACACACACTGGCGATGTTCTTCACACCCTGAAAAAAGACCACATTATCAGTGAGGCTGAAGAGACTGGAATCAAGTACGTGAATCTAGACACCATTCCAGCATCAGGTTTTTTTAATTTATTTTTTACAGGGGGCTATTAGCTTGTCTGAGCCCAAGCGTCCCTGTCAGCCGTTGAGGTGCAGACAGACAGGGATAGTAGGAAACAGATTGTTGTTTGCAGGGGGAACGACAGCACAGCACCAATCAGCCGCTCTGTAACTTATCCTGCCATTTCTTCCTAACCTCCTTCCAAACTGTCGACCCCCCCCACACCCCACCTCATTTGCTTTCGAAAATACCTTCAATATTAATACAAGGTAATCTTTAGGCATGTAGATCACATTCATGCGCAATCCAATAGGACTGCAACAGCATTGTGGCATGGGATGCAGCTCACCTCAAGGAACCTCTGATGCAGAGCATCCTCGGTGATGTCCAGCACCTCGGGGCTGTAGACGCTGCCGTTGTCGTACACCTGCTGGATGATGAGTCCGAAGGAGAAGGGCGAGATATTCAGCATGTTGAGCAGAGTGGCCTCGCTGGCACCCACCTTGTCTCCAGTCTTGATGAGTTGCACGTCACTCTGGAGAGAGAAGAGTAATGCTTCTGTTAATTGTTATATACATGCAATTTCCACTGATTCAAAGGTTTCACGTGTACATCTACAAAGGCACAAACAATAGTTGTTAGGATAAGCTTAACACCATTCATTTAATGACTCAGATACACAGCCTCAATAGAACTGCTATGCAAGTTCTGAGCACTGGGACAGACGGTTGTCCAAGACCAGCTTTGGCTTCCATTAATATCTCACCAAGATTTCAATGGTTCCTCTCGAGATCTTGGTGGTGATGCCCAGGGCCTGGAAGAAAGAAGTCTTCTCAGGACCAAGACCAGTGTTCTGAGCTGGTACGGTGACGTCACAGGGGGCAAGGGCACCAGCACGGGCTGCAGCTGGCACCTGGAGAGGAGCACAGATTGGTTACAGGGATGGACAAAAAGATGAGCATGCATGCGTTCTGAATCTTGTGACTAATGCTTAAGAGAACGGTCACCAATGAACCAAACAAAGATTCAACGGAAGGGTAATGGCCTGAGGGCATTTCACGTATCCACCAGCAGCTCACCTTGTTGGCCAGCAGCATGTCCCTGACCTCAGTCAGGTCATCCTTGGTGAAGACAAAGCCCACGTTCCCACGGATATGGGGCACTAGCCTGTGGTCAGACAAAAACCGTTAACATCTCCCCACATACACGCACCTCCCGAGTGGCCAAAACCACTCAATGTCAAATAAAAAAAGAATGTCTGAAACCAAGCGTCCCTGTCAGCCGTTGAGGTGCAGACAGACAGGGATAGTAGGAAACAGATTGTTGTTTGCAGGGGGAACGACAGCACAGCACCAATCAGCCGCTCTGTAACTTATCCTGCCATCTCTACTCAACTCAATCTCCTTCCAAACTCAACCACCCCATTTGCTTTTGAAAATACTTTTCAAGTGGGCTAAACTTTCCTCACCTATATTTTCAAAAGGAAAATAGCACCCCCAATGCATAGAAGTTTGAGCCATTCCAGGTCTTACTGGGAGCAGGCAAGAGCACTGAGCGGAAACCGCTACACCAGCCCGCTTCGAATAAAGCTTGGAAGTGCCGAAACTGGCAAGCATCGGGAGTGCCATTTGCATCCCTGGTTTTCAGCCAGAAATGTGTACCAATTTGACAGGCACGTAGGCACTAGACTCACTTCTCCAAGGCTGGATTGTTCTCCAGATGACCTCGGATGGCCTTGCGCATCATGGTGTTCTTGCCCATCAGCACCACAGCCCTCCCGCGCAGGGAGAAACGGATGGTCTGCATCTGCTTGGAGCCCACATTGTCGGCCCCTACAATGAAGCACTTGGGGTAGTCATCCAGGAGTTGCTAGGGTGACAAAGAGCAATTTGAGATTCAGTATTTCATATCACATTTCTACAACAATATATAAATGATATGGGGCCTAGCCTGTGGTCAGACAAAAACCGTTAACATCTCCCCACATACACGCACCTCCAAGTGGCCAAAACCACTCAATGTCAAATAAAACAATGTTTGAAACCAAGCGTCCCTGTCAGCCGTTGAGGTGCAGACAGACAGGGATAGTAGGAAACAGATTGTTGTTTGCAGGGGGAACGACAGTACAGCACCAATCAGCTGCTCTGTAACTTATCCTGCCATCTCTACTCAACTTGGTGGTCTTGAGATCAACTCAAACACTACTTGAGGATTACAGCTCAGTATCAGCCAAGGCTGACAAGGAGCATTATATGTTCTACATTTTAAGCACAGCGCTGATCACAACCAGGGATATTAATACACTTACGATGATTTTCATAAAATAGTTGGACTTCCACGTGGCCCTGTCTTCCCTGGGCATCTTTGCAGTGCTTCCAAGGATCGCTACAAAGCTGGTTTAAAGACAGGTGGTAACTATAGGAGGAAAAAAAGAGACGTTAGGGTATAGGGAAAAACACTTTGCTAACATGTGCACTCACGACCATGTGGGCAATATAACCAAAACTCGCGCACTGAGCTGGTTAACGATGTACCAGTTAGCCATCGAACGTTAACTGAAAACGAGATGCAATAGTCAATACTCGCAATCAACAAGCAAATACCATAAGATAGCTAGCAGCTGATCCCCATTCAAATACAATTGTGTATAGCTAGCCAATATGGCTAACGCTACACAGTGTGTGGTTAGGCTACGTCGGCTAAACATTTAACTACAAAACATAGCTACAAACCAATGGGTCTATCAGCGAAAGCAGTTATTACTGCCAACTATACGATTGCCAATCAACGTTCGCTCACATGTAGCGGAGCTAGTACTTCCTATGCAAATAACGTAATCTCGCTAGCATAGTGTGTCGTAGGCCGCGGCAGCATGGCGCTTTGACGGGCCACGAATCTTAAATCCTTTAACGTTACACCGTAATAACGTGCCATTTAGGGACCCAATTAAGCTAACGCTAATATTTTGAAAAAATATTTAGTTTACAGTTAGCTACGTCTGAAAATGCCTTAAATTAATCTAACAAAATGAGACTCCAACTAAATGGAAAACAACGCTTCATACCTCACGATCGGGCTAGTGAAAGAAAGAGGAAATACTGATGAACGCGCAAAGTACTTATACCACAGCCTATTCCGGCAAAACAGCCAATCATAGTGTCGGGGTTGGAAGGGGCCGGCCAAGTGGTAATTGGCTACTGTTTCTGTCAATCATTATTGGCTTCGCAGTGTTAGGACAATTTAAAAGAATGAAATGGCACGTTGCAAGTACAAATTGATCTTGCAACCATGAGTTTATATTATTTTAACAATTAAAACGCTGCAAATGCTTAGAGGTGTTATTTGAATTATTTTTTGTCAATCAAGGGGCCCCTTTAGCGTGGACCGGTTAAGGAATCGAGCGATCATCGTAAAACACCTGAATTATTGAACTACAACTCCTGTTTCATATCGAGTTGTCGTGTGGTTTTTACTTTGATCGCCCGATTCCTGAACAAAAGGGCTGGTTTATCAGCCAATAATGTTTTCAACGTTTAATCGTTACTTAAATGTGAAGGAAAGCGTTGAGTCTTAACTGGAAACGAATGGCTTCGAACACCTTTGTCCCAGATATTCCCGTTACTAGCTTTCTTGTAGCCTTGCCACTTTCTTTGTTGTGAACAGAAATATCTACAACGTTGTTTCTTGACATTCTTGCACCCCTTCACAATCCTTACATTTTTGTAATCAACTTATTAAACCTGTAACTTATTTCAAAACGGTTCTCACTTAAAAAAAACTAACAAAAAACACCACATTTTCATGCTGACATGCAATTAATTTACCGAAGCTAGATATGGAAAGAAATACCGTATAATCCCAATGAGGGAATGTTTTCCTAGCAGTATCTGATCTGTAAAGCACTAGATGTATCATTATGGTAAATCCAACACATGCAACTTCTAATGAATAGCTCATGGTGAACATAAATATAACGAAATACTCAACTAAAGTCTGCTTTCCTTCCAGGAGTCCTTCAGGAAACTCTCAGATTAATTGAGACAACTCAAGAGTACCAAAAAGGGATTTTTTTTTATTGGTGTAATCACATGAAATGAAATGGATCCACAATCAAGGTTCAAAGATTGAGAAAACAATTAAGGCTGTTACATTTGATCTGTAGAGAGGAGAAAATTAAAATTAAACAAATCACTAGCAAAGAAAAAAAGCCTTTTAAAGTTCCCTTTGGTTAAACGAGGAGATCATCTGATATGATTTAGATGTAAACACTGATTAAATGACAAGGTTTAATTAGAATCCAAAATGTACAGGGAGGTTCAGAGCAAAATATATTTAAAAATAGCTGGTAGTCAGACCCAAAAGAAAAGGTTCCAGAGAATTAAGCAATAAGGCCCCCACAGCATAGGGATATTAATATTAGAATAGAACCCTCAAAAACCAACCAGTGTAAAACGGCGCTCGTGTACAATGGAGAGCAGAGAAACCGTTCTATATGCGGTCTCCCTCAGTTACTCACAACTTAGGCTGTTTTAGTCCTAAAAGGCCAGCTTCTTTAATCAAGCTTTCATCTTAGCGCACCTCTCGCCATACTGACAGAGGATGAAGAATACTAAACCTAGTGCTTTCACATTTGTTTGCATAGCCCCCTGAGGTTGTGTAAATTACACTCTGGAGTGATGGCTGATTGTTCAAATGGGTCTCCCCGCACACACGCACTCACAAATTCAAGTGTGCACAGACATGCTAACTTATGAGAGCGATACTGATTACAGTTCAAGTGGGAGGACCAAGAACAGATCAAAAACAGGGCGGCCAATACTTTCAGCACAAGTGCCGTTTTCCTACCCTACAGTGATACACCTCCACACTCTTCCAGTGGACACTGAAGAACCCATTAAAAATCCTGGAGATATATCAGGGCTACCACCATCTACCTTTGACATCATAATGGCTGCACCAATCTGCTTCCAGCAGGTAGTGGAAAGCCCCACCATAGAAAATGCACACAGTGTAAAAGACATTGCATTGACATTTTGGCACAAGCACTGATTTAGAAAAACTAAAAAAATGAATGAAACACAATACAAAGGGATTTATTTACAGCCATACATTATTCCTGGTCTTGTTTGAAAATAATGAAGAAAATGAACTTGATTGGTTATTTTATTTTCAGGTAACTATAAAACAAAAATATCAATACCCAACATCCAAGATATGAAAATATTCAATGTTCTAAGAGAAAACAGAGAAATGGTGAAAAATGAAATAAGTAGGCTCAAACTTCCATATTCAAAATTAGTTCTTTTTAGGTATGTTCCTTTTCTTCCTGCATCTGACTGTAGGGAATACAGCATGTTCAGTACACATCATAGATGAACCCTGTGTTCTCAGCAGTGCTAAGAGTAAGACTTCTGCCCTGTCTGCAGGTCTCCACGGGTACTTAATTACGACAAAGCCTTAGCATTTGTGTGCGTCTGCATGCGTGTCAATGCCGGCAGAAGAAGTCTGTGCTTGAGCATTTATGTATTTGCATGTGCATCCGTCAATGTGTTTTGTGAAGTGGACATCAATATTAGTATTACTCTGAAAACCCTGCCTGTAAAGCATGCCAACATTTACTTTAAAGTCATGACACTCCTCTACATGAGGATCATTGCAAAAAAAATCTCTCCCCATAAAAAGCCCAAATTTAAACTTTAAGACTTGCGCAAGAGATACATTTCTTGGCAAACAAAATATGAGTTGTTACAGCACAAAACAAAAGAAATAAAAACATTTAAAAATGCATAGTCATAACAGCAGTTTTGAGATCGCTCCAGTATTGCCAAGGAGAGACTGGGACAGACAATCCAAAGACATTCCATTCACCAAGTAGCACAGATAGAATGTCTTTGGAGAATCATTGTACAGTGATGTCACAAGCATCTTCATGGCAACAGGTCTTTCCAGAAGATACAACTGAGGTTCCAATTCACATCAGCTCAGGTGAATCATCTAGAGTGGTTCTCCTTTAGATATAAAATACACACATATGCCTTTATATATGCCAGAACAAAAAGCAAACCATTTATTTTTTAAAGGTTTCTGTGCTAAAATTCAGGATGTACAGCAACATAAACTAGGAGAAATAAGATTTAATCAGACAGGCAATTATTTGACAACAGAAGATAAGTTGACTTAACATATTACCGTTTATATAACATGAGCTGAGAGCTCACTTTCTGCTTTTTAGACAACCTCCCCCACCCCCCAAAAAAACTAAATCATTTTCACATTTTGACTGTGCACCACAGAAGACTCTGAAACTGCACTCTCGCATGATCACACAGGCCAGTGCACAGTTGCACAACGCACAGAATGGCAGCAGCACCAGCTGCTGGTTGTCCTGGAATTCAGCTCCCATGATGTGAAAGACCGAGAAATCAACAAGATGCACGAAGGTTTCTGCCCTTTTACTGAGGCCTAACACCGACTTTGCTCTGCTGGGAAAGAATAAACAGCACTTCCCAAATAAGAGCAAACAGTCATTAGCAGTAGTCCTGCATGTCCTTTAATTGTGGATCTGTGTGAATGTATGGCAGACAATCTACTAGGCTTGGTAAAAAACCTGTCCACATTTGATTTATTTTTTAATGTAAGCTTTTTCCATAAAATGTGAAAAATTCCTTAGGAAAAGTTTACAAAAATATCAAGTTGCTGTGTTGACCATATTTATCTGTAAAATGTAAATGTGGTATATATATATATATTTTTTAAAAGGTCTACCATTTGGAGAAGACAGAAAGACACAGCATTCTGTGCTTGAGTGCATCTTTACAGTCTGCATTTTCTGTATGAGCTGAGAAAGGTCCTGTATGTGCAATATAATGTGGCTGGAGAACAGTAGTTACTGTTCAGCGCATGTGTGTATGCGTGTGTGTGTGTGTGTGTGTGTGTGTGTGTGTGTGTGTGTGTGTGTGTGTGTGTGTGTGTGTGTGTGTATGTGAGGTCAGCTACTCTGATGACACCCTTTGTGTGCTACCTAAGTACAAAAATACAACCGATTACTGATCGCTGACCGGTCTACAAGCCCGTGCTAAAATAGTCAGATCTCACATTAGATAAATATAGATTTTGTTTTGTCTTCATGTCAAGATTTACTGAGACACCAAAAAGCAAAACTAATCTCTCAAAAGGGACCGTTTGTCCAATGCCGGTGTTGGACTGCATCACATTGGCCATGTGACTAAGGGGAGTTTTAAATCAAGTTTCACATGATTAAAAAAAAAAGTATAATAAAAATAAAAAAAATACGAAGGAAATGATCATTCGTACAGGTCAGCTGAGCCAAGCTCTGAACACCATTCGAAAAGGTTCCCAAAACACACACTCAACCAGTGAGCAGCAACCTCCAAGGTTCCTATTTAATACTCTCACGTGCATATACAATGCGTAATATTTCCCCCAACAATCACAAAGTAAAACTATTTTGGCTTTTCTTTCATTCTTCTGAACACCCCAGAATAAAGCGGACCCCACCCGCACCTGCCACCCCAGCCAATCACGTGCATAGGGCAAGCAGGGCGGTGCTGAGATATCCCACCCATGACATCCGAGCAACAAACTCACGACACAAGGGTGCACAACACACATACATTTAGCCATCTTCTTACCCATAGAAGGAAGCGATGACACCACCCCTCTCCCTATGGTAGTTCACAGACAGACAGACAGACAGACAGACAGACAGACAGACAGACAGACAGACAAAGACAAAGACAAACATAACACAGTCCTCCTCATTTTGACAGAACTGCGCAAAGACACCAGCTCACTCCCAGTGGAGGTCAGAACTCACACACCCCAAACTCGCAGATGAAAGCACAGTTAGCTGAAGAGCTTGACGAAGCAGCTCTGGCAGTAGGGCTTGTCGTTCTGCTCCTTGAAGGTGCCCTTGTTGAGCTGTTTGAGACAGAAGGCGCAGACGAAGTGCTCAGGGTGGAACTTTTTGGCCATGGCGGTGATGCAGCGGCCGGTGATGGGCTTCTGGCAGCCGGAGCAGAGGGAGCCACGCCGCTCGTGGTAGTGCACCTCGCAGTAGGGCTGCCCGTCGTGCTCGAAGAAGCTGCCGTTCACAAACGGGGTGAAACACTCCTGTACACACACACACACACCACACACCACACACCACACACACCACACACCACACACCCACACACCACACACACCACACACCACACACACACACACACACACACGGGACAGAGAGAGAGAATATCTGTCAGTAACAGCTCCCAATAAATCACAGAAGACACACCACAATGCACGTTCCAGTGCACTCACCCTGCAGACAAAGCACTCTGGGTGCCAGAGGGAGTTGAGCGCAGAGATGTAGTTCTCCAGGATGGCGCGAGCGCAGCCTCCACACTTGGGTGCGAACATGTCAAAGTAATCCTTCCGGCAGTATGCCTTCCCGTCCTTCTCATGGAAACCTGCAGGGGGCAGTGGAGAGAGGGCGAGGACAGTTAGGCTCTGAAACCAGATCTGATTAAATAAAGCCAGAATGCAGTCACACTGAAACAATTTTCCAACATGATGTGTCCTGTTTAAACTGGTGAAGTGCATGCAGATCCTGAAGTGTAAGAGACAAAGAAAGATGGGAGGCAATTTACCCTCTGGACCAAAGAAAGCCCCACACTGCGCGCAGAAAAAATGTTCTGGGTGCCAAGTCCTGTCCAGCGCCGTCACCACTTTCTGTAACCAGACAGATACACAGACAGAGTCACCAACGTCAACACAGAGGTAACATCACACAACCTACATACCGTATGGCTGTGGTACAACAAATCCACCAGCAGGGGGCAGCAGAGCAGCAGAGGGGACGTGGGAGGAGGTGCCGGAATGTTGAGATTAGCTCAAGTTTTCCAGTCTTGACAGGATTCCAGAGGAGTTACACCATGGTATTGATGGGGCTATTAGTCAGATGCTGGAAGAATCAGCGGCTTATTGGGGCCTTAAGACTAAAGCGGCAAAAAGGCGCGTTCTTTACGATCAGCGCAAGAAACAACTGTCGAGAGAAGCCGTGAATCTGTTGCTTTTAGTTTGAATCAGTGCTACAGACAGAGAGTAGGCGACAGAAAAAAGAGAGTGAGAGAAAAAGAGAGCAAGACACTCTCCGTGGTGATTAAGCAGACCCAACCAAAGGGCCAATGTCCAGTGCTGCTTATCCCTCCTCTATGGCACAGCAAGCCTGGAGCTGTGCAAAAGTGGGTCATCTGTGTGTACAGCCTGTGCATTTAATCACGGGAATGTGACAGCATGTGCCCTGCATCACGTGTGCGTGTTGGCAGAGGACTCAGTGCTGTGTACCACTGTGTGTTTGACTAAGCGCAGTATGTAGGGCTGTGGGGGCTGTGTGCGCGTGTGCGTGCACGCGCAGGACTGAATGCTGTGTGGGTGTGTGTAGGATGGCAGGGCTGTGTCTATAAAGCATTTACATTTTAGGCATTTAGCAGACGCTCTTATCCAGAGCAACTTACACAGTTTACATTTCTTTACATACAATCCATTTATACAGCTGGATATCTTACTGAAGCAATTCAGGTTAAGTACCTTGCTCAAGGGTACAACAGCAGTGCCCTATGTGGGAATCGAACTAGCAAACTTTGAGTTACAAGCTCAGCTCCTAACCATTATACTGCACTGCCAGCCCTAAGGGTGCGAAGTACTTGAACGTGCGCGCCTGTGAGCGCGTGCGCCTGTGAGCGTGTAGGAGTACAGAGAAGCCATCCGTCCTCCTCCTCGTCCTCCTCCTCCTCACTCACGTCCAGGATGGGCCCGTTGCAGTAGTAGCAGCGGGGGGAGAACAGGTTGTGGTAGTCCTTCTCGCAGTAGGGCTGCCCGTCGCGCTCGAAGAAGTTGCGCGAGCCGATCTCCTCCTGGCAGTGGGTGCAGACGAAGTGCTCCGGGTGCCACGTCCGGCCCATCGCCGTCACCACCTGCAGAGACGGGAGCAGAGCGAGGAGGCTCAGGGAGCGGGCGGGAGGCGCGCAGCGGCTCACAGTGGTGAGTAACCCTCCCACGCTGCTGTCAGCCCTGGAGCCAAATATGAGAGACGGCGACGACGAAGTGAAGTGCTGCTGCTGCAGTTAAACAGACGAGGGGAGAGTAGGAGGGGGGAGGGGCACAGCAAACTCACCTGCAGAGATGTGGACTCGAGTCACTGTGACTTGGACTCGAGTCGACTCGAGTCACTGTTTTGGTGACTTGGGACTTGCTTGAGACTTGGACCACATGACTTGAGACTTACTTGTGACTTGGGTAAGAGGGACTTGGTCCCATGTCTGCTCACCTGTCCAGCGATGGGTTTGTTGCAGGCTCCACACACGCCCTTAGCCACCGTCTGCACGCCCAGCCGGTTCAGGTCTGACTGCAGGCTGCCCAGCATGTTGTCCAGCTTGTTGACTTGTTTCCGGGGCCCAGTGGGCGATCCCCCGCCCTTCCCCTGGGCCATTATCTGTGTGGGGCAGGAGGAGTCTGAGACACTGTCCCACGTGGGATATGGGCACACAAACACAGGCCTGTGCACACGTACACACACATGCACATGTTCTCCTACAAAGCTGCTGAACACTGAGACATTCAAACACAAGTGCAAACACAGCTTGCTGAATTAAAGTGTGGATCTCACAGAGGTGAAAAATGGCCAAAAGCATTCCTGTTTATATTTAGTAATGTGCAAAACGCACAGCATTTTCTCCCTCGCCCATAAGCTCATTCATGCCTCTGGTATACACATCCATGCGGTTTAGGAATTGTCGCTAGGAAAAAAATCCTGTTTGATATTCGGGGAAAACATGTAGATACGTTCGAATAGTATTTGAATATGTGTGTTGCATACACCGGGAGCACTCACTCAAAAATTGGTTTAGTTAAAAACATTGTACATTTTTCCCAGAAATGCCATCGCTCTTTCCTTGCAAGTTGACGCAACCAAACATTTATTGGGTCTGGTCCGAAAATATGAGCTTTGTGCAACTACATTTTAACTAAAGCCTAATTTTTGCGTAGTTAACAGTGATACCCGCGGGAGAATTTATTTGTGTAAAGTGCAAAATATGAAGACAAATATAACACTGTCATAAACATAACTTTTTAGCAGAGAATAAGGTCGATTGCATTATTGGGAATTTGAGTCCATTTGGTTAGCTTATGGGCATGCCATTTTATTATGAAAAAAATAAAAATAATTTCCAATCTCCCCATTCGTCTTTGAAAAGGATGTCGGAATGCAGATTCAAAATTAGATTTGACATTCAAATATAACGCAGCAGCCCTAATGCAGCCTCTCATTAGCCACAGGTTACAGCAGTGCTGCTACTCCCATCCCTTTAACCACATTCATACAGGAAAGGCACTTAAACCAACGACATTTGAAGAAATCAATGTCAAGAAGCCCACAGGAACTTTGCCGTATTGAACAGGTCCAGCTCGTCCAATAGCACGATGAAACGGACCTCCCAAGCAGCCGTGCGTTCGCGCAGCACTCTCTAATAGGCTTTTCTGCAGTGGGCACCTCAGTTATTTAGCCATCCATCACAGGGATCGATGGCACGGTACGGCAGGAGACGGTAACGAGGCCCATTACAACAAGGATCGGGGGGGACGCCGCTGCGCTGGTCTCGGTCCCTTCAATCTCGATCAAGCCCTGCTATAATTCCCCCACCCAGTCGCTTCAACCTGAGCCACACACACACAGATCCCTTATGCGTTTGCCATTCGATTCGGGCGCTGTTTGGTCATGTGCCGATTTATTCCCCTCATAATCATCAGAGACGGTGTTGGGGTCTGACGCGTGTACAGTGACTGATAGGCAGATGCCCAAGCCATGTGACCCATTTCCTCTTTGCTACATTCTATACACATATACACACACACACACACACACACACACACAAAAGTGTTGCAATTGGTCAAGCACATTAGTCATGTTGTGGGAAGAGCGAGTCTGCAATTTTGAGTCCCTTTGTCTCCGTTCCTTTTAATTATTACCCCAGCAGTATTTATGGATGCCGTTAATTTAGTACAAATGTAAAAAATATTATTAAATAATAAAATGTAAAAATAAAAACTTTAAAAAACCCCAACAACAACTGAGCAGCAGTACTACTTTTAACACAATCCCATCCATTTCCTCACTCGGATTGAACAAACGCAAGCATAAAACTGTGCCAATTTCCCCCCAGTGTTCTGCTCTCCAGCTCAAATCAGAGCAACAGGCTGGAACATATGAGTACATCACACAGGAAACTAGCTCAACACACCCACACAGCCAAACAACCCGAGTCAGCTCCACACGCATCTCCACGTCATGCCCTAACAAGGCACGTTCATCAGAGATAAACAGAAAGCATGGCAGGCTGAAGTATAGAAGGACAGAGACGGGGAAGGGCAGAGATCCATGCCTGCATTGGAGGAAAGAGGGGGTCTTCTTCGGTCTGGCAGCCTATGGACACCAGGACCTTGGGGGGAGGGGGTGGCGGAGCGTGGACTGGAGGAGGACTGAGTGGCGCAGTGGGGGTGGGCAGGGGAGGTTCCACCGGCGGAGGGACTTTCTTTTTGGGCGCTTGCGGTTTGGGGCGTGGTGGCTCGGGATTGGGGGGCAGCTGAGGCGGAGCAGGGGCTGGTTGCTGGGGAGGAGGGGGCTGGGGGGGTTGAGGAGGGGGAGAGGGAGGCGGGGGTGGAGGAGGCAGCGGAGGAGGGGCATGTTCCACTGGGGGTGGCTTTTTGGGCTCCTCTACAGGAGGGGGGCATCGGGGGGCCGGCGGGGACACTGGCGGGGGGATAACCCTCCTTTGTGGGACAGGTGACTCTGGAGGAATAATGATCTGGAGGAGAGAAGAGAGATCAGGCAGAGGAGAGAAGAGAAAATGGAGGAAAATGAAAGGCAAGACTGAGGCAAGGGAAAAACGATGGGGTGGCATCTGAAATCTTCAATGCTGACTAAAAACAAACTATTTCAAGACCACCAAGACGGCTACAATGTATTATCATCATCATTTTTACTTAGGTGGGATATAGCTACATCACTTCCCTGCAGTGAAGCAGGGAGTATCTACTTTTACAAGTATCTCGTTGTAAAAACCCCCGACCGCCCTACAGCACAGCCTTCCGCTGACCTTGTCCACCTCCGCGGGCCTATCCTCGCGAGAGCGCTGAGGCTTGGACATGACAATGACGCCCTCGGTGAGCCAGTCGTCCTGCTGCTTGCGCCAGCGCTCGGTGCGCCCGATGCCCAGCTTGCCCTGCAGCTCCTCGATCAGCCGGTCCTGGGAGTTGCTCTTGTGGAAGATGATGGGCCCCAGCTTGCGCCGGTGGTGCCCCTCGCGGTACATGGGGTGCACGTTGGACGTCTCCTTGGTGCGCCTTATGACTGATTTTATCTGGGAGGGGGGAGTACGGGGCGGGGCGGCACAGACCCTCATCAGTTCCTTGTGGGGGGGGAGGACACACATCATGCGTTTGGGTTTTGCCTCACGGCACTCCACTCCAACCTACTCCATTATACTCCACTCCACTCCACTCCACTCCACTCCACCCACTCCACTCGGGTGCGGTCCATTCCAGTGCAGTGGACGTGCTCAGACGCAGAAACACAGTGACTCAGATCGAGGGACCCCCAACTGTCAGCCAGTGTTGTGTCACACACGTGTGCACGCATTACCTGTGTCTGTCTCATGTGCAAAAAAAAAAAAAAAAAAAAAGTGTCCACACACCAGGCTTGCTCAGGTACAAACAGCCGCTCCCGCAAGAAGGATGCAGGGCGGATGTGTCAGCAACTTTAACACAGAGCAGCACCACAAGCAGATGTACACCATGCTGAACTCACATGCAGGGAATCTGCAGGGAATCTAAACCATGCCCCATCTAAACCATGTCCCCTCTTCGCCCCCCCCCCCTCGCTGCTGCTGTGGCCCAATCTGCACCATGAAGACACCCGTCTGCATCATGTCCCAAGTGACTCTGCAGAATCATGTTGGACTGGTGCACCTTAGGTAAGAGGTGAGGGCTCTGGACGTGGTCTCCCAGAGCAGGACATGTTAGCAGGAACGTTATGGCGTCATGCCCGTGCAAATCAAAGCAAATCAAAACTGCCCGGTTGTCAAAAAGCCTTGCAAATCAACAAGTCTCCTATGCGACCAAATAAAATGAGTCAAGGGACAAAGCAGTGAGTAGCCCATATGGAGGCTCAACCCACGATAAGTGTGCTGCACACAGCAGTGAGAATTATGCAGAATGCAACAGCCTGGACCTCACAGGCCTAAGCCCAAACTTAGAGCCAATAACGATTTAAGAGCGGACCCAACATCACGCTGTTGCACTCTGCCTGACCCCAGTACTGATGCCTATGAAGGCATGTTTTGCTGAAGCTTATTTCAGGAGGGAGAGCAGTAGTGCAGCGTGTTGCTGGTTCCTACATGGCCAGAGGCGGAGATCCTCTCCACGGCAGACGGCTGCATCAGGGGCAGGTCCAGCTGGGTGTCCGGCGTCCCGGGGCAGGAGGTCGGGGTCAGGGACTCGTCCATCCAGCTGGCCTCCGTGAGTGGGGTGATGGTCCCATCCTGGCCTTCCTCCGACATCTTCAATTCCAGGTCAATCCAGTCCAGCAGGTCCCTCTTCGCCTGGTCCCCCTCGTGCACGTCCGGCAGCACATGGCTCCTGTCGGTGGCCAGAACCGCCTCCTCGTGCGCCTCTTGCAGCAGCTCATCCTCCATCGGCTCCTCTCCCTCGGTCATCTCCGGCTCACCGAAGCTCATGGCCAGCAGTTTGTCCAGGGCCTCGTCAAGAGACGGCTCCATGCCCGGGAGCTCCTGGACGGGGAGAGGTTCCGGTCTCCTCTCCAGGCAGGGTTCTGATCGCTCCTCCTTTACCGGGGGACTGGTGGGCTTAGAAACAGCGGGAGCTGGTGGAGACGGAGCTTTCGAACTAGAGACAGGCACTGGATCGTCAAACTTTGCAAAGGCACGAGGTGGTGTCGGGGACTTGGAGGAGATGGGTGGAGTGGTAGGTTTAGTGAAAGAGACAGGAGATGGAGTAGAGGACTTAGCAGCAGAAATGGGAGGTGGGGTTGGGGACTTGGTACAGGGAGGTGTGAGGGATTTAACTGAAACGGGAGATGGAGTAGAGGATTTAGCAGCAGAGACGGGAGAGGGACTTGGACTCTTTTTAGTGATGGGAGGAGTGGAGGGTGTGTGCCTGGACACAGGTGGGGGACTGGGGGTTTTAGCCACAGCAAAAGGGCTATAGGGGGCCTCAGTAATAGGGGACAAATTGGGAGAGGAGGGTGCTGGAGGATCAACTGTGGGACTGACTGCTTTAGGAGGACTGGGGGCAGGGGCCGTGGTGTGGGAGAGGACCACCAGAGACTCCACACGAGAGCTCAACATGGAGGGGGAAACATCAATCACGGAGTCTGGGTCAGGGTCTTCCACCGTCGAGAGCAGTGTGATGGAGTTCTGGGTGCTGTGAGAAGTGGACACCAGGGGACCCGGAGAGGAGGCAGTGGGAACGCTGGACTGACTGGCGCCCCCCGTGTCCCCTGCCTCCACAATGTGCAGCTCCAGAGAAAGAGGGGAATCGCAGGTAGACTGGGCAGGGAGGAGGCCTGCAGGGGTGGCAGGTTTGGGAGAGGCGGGGGTGTCCCCTCCCTGATCGAGGAGGGGCTCCATATTGAGAGACCCCATAGAGCTGGGCTGGAGGACAGGAGGGCAGAAAAGAAAAGGAAAGAAAGGAAAGGAAGGAATAAGGAGACATGGAAAAGGTGAAAAAAGGACAGCAAAATACTGAAACGAGGCAGAATAGAAGAGTAATTTTAAAATCCTTTCCTTCGGCACCTCCAAGTCAACAGCTGTGCACCAAAGATAAAACTAGTAAGTCACTCTCTCCCCTTGGAGTCATTCAAGCACAATTCAAAGACCCTTAAACGGGGCCACAGCACACATGTGGACAAGGTGATTAATCAGTTTTCAATAAATTACCAGGTGTAAGGCCTTTGGCAATAGATTTAACTACTTAAGTTGATTATTTATGACTCTTACATCTTAGGTTTGAAACCCAATCCATTGCCTCTGTGAACATAGCCTCAAGCACACACAAGAAATAACAGCAGCCAGGCCTTTTTGCTCATTTGCCAAAAGTAGGACATCCACTAACTCTCACACAAATTATGTTCCCCTCACAATTTATATTAGGCTATGAAGAAATAGCTTATAAAGAAAAGTGCAAAGTGCTCAATTCTTTAGGTCTCACTGATAAACCCAGTCACTCGGCTATGTAGAACTCGGGAGACATTCCCATTACACAGTCATTTGCTTCTGCATGTTATGGCAAATGGATTCAGTGCCCAAAGCATGCAAGTGATTTGTTGTCAGGGACATTAGAAAACAAACTCCAGACACGCCCCAAAGTGCAATATTTATACATTTACACACACCCACGACCATGCTTACGCTGTAGAATAAGGGAACTGCTTGTAAGACACAACAGAGATCAAGTCAACTGACAGGACTTAATTTTATAAATAGGCCAAATAGAGGAAGTAATATATAGGAGTTTAACATTCCATTATATATTATAACATATATATATATATATATATATATTACCATAGCCCACATTCAAATCAAATTAATGTATCAACCATCAACTGCAATTAGATTTATCAAAATAAGTAGACACAATTGATGTTGACAAAAACATAAAACAGTTCAGAATACCGATAGCAATACATAATATGTGCCATTTAGCAGACACTTTTATCCAAAGGGACTTACAGTAGTGAATGTATGAATTTTTCAGTATATGTGGTCGCAGTGGGAATTGAGCCCACAACCTAAGTGTTGCGAATGCTGTGCTCTACAAACTGAGCCACACAGAACCGATAGAACAGATTATAAAACAGATTATTTAACAGATAGTTCCGGTCCACTATTCCTATTGATCAGTTTTGTTCCAGCCGTGACTATATTCCCTGATATACCACAGGTAAATATAATTTTCGTACATTGAGTGAATATCATTGCACGTTAGCACCACCATTCAAAGCTGTCCGATGCTGGGCTGCAAGCAAAGGAGATAATGTCGGTCAGTGGCCACAGCCACAGTTCTCTCCAAAGCCATTATCAGTGATCGGTGGAGTGCAGGAAACGACGGAGCAATTCTGGCAGAAAGAGAGCAGCACAAAACGCAAAACAGGTTTTTCATGACACCGGAACTCCGTCCCCTAGCTGTGCTAATGTTCATGCTACACAGAGGGATCTTGTTCCATATCGCTTTAATGTAACAGGGCTGATCTTGCGCTATTGGAAGACTTGGTCAATGGTGTCTTCTGTAGAAACACGTTTTCAGATAGCGTGACAGATACCGCTTCCCAAAGCCAATTTTACCGGATTTGTGCCTAGGTCGGTAAAGGAAATGAACCAAACCCATGCCATTCCGGTGACCATACATGGTTTGTCCACACTGGCGACTACCCCTTTTCAGTGGGAGCTTGGTGATGGGTCAAGCATTTCGCAACCCTCTATTGCGCAAGCTGAATGATGCCCGCTCAGACAACAGATCATTCTCACCCCCTGGGACTATGCCAAACAGTTCGGTGTCTCAAATAATTTCACCCTTCCCGGTGTGTATTGGAACAGTGAGGGCTGATGTAAACACAGTCGAACTAAGCACAGTAACTTTACACAACTACTGACAGGGCTCATCTACAGGGTTAACCCCGCATTTACAGGGTTAACATACCGTGCAACTGACCAGCTGGATATCTGCAGGTGTCGTAATGCAGTTAGCTAGCCAGCATGAGGCAATTGCCAAGTTCGCAAGCAAATTGAGTGCTTGTCTGTACTGAATTTGTGCTTCACACCTTGCAAGTAGCTCACTCTAAAATGTGTTATTTATTTACTTTTGTCCAGAGAGATGTAAAAAGCTAATAGAACACTTTTGTAATATTAACCTGATGTTGTTAGGTAGTGGGTTAGCGAGTTCATTTTCACTTGTTATACACATGTAAAATAAAATATGTTTGCAGAATTGTTTTGACCATTGTTTCATGAATTGCATCATAAATTAATCAATGCAAAATGCAGTTTATTTTTCAAGACCACGATGCATCAACGGTGGCAATTGGGAAACTGCAGAATGTGGGGTGACGCATCCAACTGAAACACTCATTCTCAGTGCAGTGACAACTGTGGCCAGCAGCCCAGAGCAGTGTATAATATCAGATTGGGCCCTATTTTGGTGAATTAGGACGGTGTCGGTAACGCAGACGCAAAGCGAAGACGGTGGCGCTTTAGGGCGTGTCTAACGCAATTGAGGTAATTTCATGATTTAGGACGATAGCGCACCTCCGGCACAGTTGTAAAAGAGGTTGGATTAACTTTTAAAAAATACATGTGAGTGTGGTGAGGGTTTGGTTTCATAATGGCCAATCAGAACACATATTTTCTATATCTTTAAATACCAGTGCACTAGCGGTATAGCAAATTGGCAATTTCCTGACATGACAGTTTTGCGCGGCTGCCAGGACCGCTTCTCAAAAGAGGAGAGCGAGGAGGTGCGGAAAAGTTGGCGCGCGAATCAGAGGGGGAAAACAAGGCGCACATGAATTTCTTATTTTCACGATTTGAGTTTATATTTTGAGACCTACATTGTTAAAAGAAAGCGTTTTATTTTACCATCTCTTTTTTTCCTTATTTGTAGGTTTTCCAACTTTAAAAAAACAACGTTTCTTTTCTTCTAACTTAATGTAATTGTTAAATGGAAAGCAATAAATAACTGCATGTACAGCCAAACTGATAGCTGTCTGGCAAACACGGGCTACTAAACCCAGTGTATCGCTCACAGTATCGCCTTTGCATATCGCCTATCGCATTTTCTGTAGTGCAAATGGAAAGAATAAAACCCTTTCACATAAAAACAATGTGCATACAAACATATATTTATTTAACAGGTGTATCTTACTGAACAGTAGCAATGGATGGCCTGCTGGCTTCAGTCTTTCATGTCCGTGCATTGAATAACCACAAGCTGTGGTAAAATAGTTTTTAGGTTAATTGATTAAGCTTGCAAGTTACCCATGGATTGGACAATTTGCCTCAACGTGGGGGGAAATTCACAATATTCACAAAACATTCTCATGTGATTTCAGATAAGGTTATGTTTATATGTGCGCATCAATAAAGTCAGCAAATTTCACAGAGCGCCAGCGTTTGCGCTAAGAGGTGGTCTAGTTGGACATTAACGCAAACGCATTATTTGACACCAAACTTGCATAGCGCCTGACTGTTTTCATTGCCACACCCCCTATTGCGCTGCCCAACCCATGGTCGCGCAAACGCCTTCACTGCCCACCACAAAATTGCCAAACTCGGCGGAGACGGGAAATATTCCGTTTGCGACAGACGAAATTGGCAATTCGCCTGCGCTAGGGCATAACGCCGCTTAGCGCCGGCACGAAAATAGGGCCCATTATGTGTGGCCATAGCATCACCCAGAGAGGGAGGGTATCAAATGGCAGTGGACAGGTTCAATGTTTATATGCTGAATTTAATGAAAATATATCAATCTCCCCACTTGAAGTCCATGGTCTGAGGAGTATTCCCGTCAAATTGCCAGCCGACATCGTTAGCCATCAGATTTTTTAGCTGACATCATTAACACAATCAAATTTGTGCTTTCAAGATACTGTGGAAGCAGAGGTATGGGCCACTACTTCAGAGTTTGGGCCCTGAAGCCAACACAGAGACACACACACAGACACACACAGACACAGACTCACACACACACACACACACACACACACACACACACAGCTATGCACCTTAAAGTCTGACAAGGAGGCCATGAGCTCGTCCAGCTCACGAGTGGCAGAGGAGGCTGAGATTCGGGCCTGTTGCTGGGTGGCGGTTTCCAGCTCCCCGTCTGCCAGTTCACTCTCGACCGCCGAAGGGCTGGGGCTGAAACACACACATTCACACTGGATCGTCAAACACAGCTCAAAACTCAACTGTCACATCAGTTCAGTCGTCCATAGCTGGCCAAATAGGACCCTCCCCCCTCACAATCTCTTCAGCCAATCTGACATTTCTCAGAAAACACGCATCTTAAGCAGAGGAACCTGCTGTTCAAATGAACCAGACAATTTAAGAGGAGCATAAAATGTTTTTTAGTCTTCCATTCAATGCCTGATGGAAAGTAGCATAAACATTCTTCATTTTCTTTTCCTGCTCAGTGTGACATTTTTAGACTAATCATTTTGTGTGTTTAAAAAAAAAAAAAATAATGTATGCATTTTAAGTGAAGTAGACCAAGATCCTTTTCAACCATCTCAGAATTCCCCTCCTCACTTCTGGCAGAGTGGTCTGGTTTCGATAGCCCAAATGTTGTCCTCAACTACAAGGCATGTCCACACAGATATGCATGCTGGACAGGAGCGGAACAGAGCCGTTCTTACGTGGGACTGGGGACGGAGCTCTCCAGCTCGTCCAGCAGGCTCTCCACGCTGGGCCGAACATCCTCGATCCCGCGGCCCCCGTTGCGTTTGGGCTTCTCCTTGGTGGGAGGGGGCACCTTGACGGGCGCGGAGCCTCCGTTCTCCTGCACGTAGTGAGTGGTGCTGCAGGATGGCAGTGGGGGCGCGGTTTCCTCTGCGGGCGAAGGACAGGGACACTGTCACCTCATCACACACACACACACACACACACACACACACACACACACACACACATCTGCTGGGCCTCTAGTGTGATGCTGAATCATGTGTCAATGTCAAAGCCAGTGCTGGGGAGACTCACGAGAATGCTACAGTGCCATCTGTCACAGCCCCCTACTATAACATTCTAAAGTGCCAACTGAGCCTGGCCAGTGCAGCCAACATGAGCGTGCAGCCATTATACTACATGAGGTTCGGCATGTAGTATAATGGTTAGGGAGCTGGGCTTGTAACTCAGAGGTCGCTGGTTCAATTCCCAGGTGGGACACATCTGCCGTTGTACCCTTGAGCAAGGTACTTAACCTGAATTGCTTCAGTAAAATATCCAGCTGTATAAATGGATTGCACGTAAAGAAATGCAAACTGTGTAAGTCGCTCTGGATAAGGGCGTCTGCAAAATGCCTAAAATGTAATGTAAATGTAATGTAAACTGTAACATGTGCCCACCCCCTCCTTGCACTGGGACATAGAATTGTGGGAAATCATTAAGGGGCAGGGTACCAGACGCTACTGCCCTTAAAACTGAATAGCCCATGTCAAATTTAGCCTTGTATGTAATTCGGGCACAAATTGGTCAATACGAAACAAGCCCCTGTACCTGTGGTGGCGAAGGAGGGCGTGTTGTGCTGCACGGCGTTGAGCTCCAGGAGCAGGCGGTCCAGCTCCGACAGATTGCTGCCCAGGGAGGAGCTCATGGCCGCTGCAGAGGAGTCAGCAGTCTTATTCTTGTTGGGGAAACTGGAGGCAGAAGACAGAGAGAGCCAATTACACACACACCCTACACACTACACCCTACACACTACACCCTACACACACACACACACACACACACCCTACACCCACACCCACACACCCTACACACACACACCCTACACCCTACACCCACACCCACACCCTACACACCCACACCCTACACCCACACCCACACACACACACACACACACACACGTTCAGCTCCAGCCCATCTGAGCCAGCTCCATTTAACCAGCCTCTGATGACACTGCAATAAGGGCCCTGCTAATGGGCAGAAATGCACAGCAGCACTAAGGAGAGGGGAGGATAGATTTGTTAATGAGAGTAGCTGAGACACTGCACTGACCCAGGCACTCACGCGCAACGCTAACACCGATCATACCATGGGAAACGTACCAATTTCCGAAAGATGAGACAAAGACTACACTGCATTCAAACGCATCAGTATTCAGACGCAGGGAGGCACGCGTTCGTTTGCTGTGCTCTGTGTTCCGGCAGGTTCCGTGCTGTGTACCTGTAGACGTGGTCCTCTTCACTGTGGGATGGAGGGGGACTGCTGCTGTCCCGGGACCACGAACTCTTCTGGGCTGAGCCAAAGGACTGAGGGTGGGAGAGATGGCAGAACGAGTCCATTAGATTAGTCCATTGCTGAAAAACAAGTCTAAACATCATCATCATATTGACATTTCTGTCATCCAAAGCAGGCAGGACAGTGGATTGCTTTACCTGCTGGGAAGAGTGGTGCGAGGGGGGGTCGATCACGGTGCCGTTAAGGGCCTCGGCCGAGGGAGGGGGGGGCACAGGGGGCGGGACAGAGACCTCCTGGTAAGTGTGCCCACCCGTGGGGTAGGAGTACGGAGTTTCCTCCGGCAGAAACACTGGCCTCTTCGAGATGTGAGAGGTGGTGGACTCCAAGTCCGCCAGGAGAGCGTCTGGAGGGGGAGAGAGGGGGGAGAGGGGAGAGAAAGAGGGGGCAGAGCAAGAGCAGAAAGAGAAAGAGATATTGAGGCATAAATGGTTTAAACACTGGGAAAATTAACATGTGTATAACATCAAGGTCAAGAACATTGTTTGTTTGTTGTGTCACAGACACAGCGTTTAAAGACTGCGGACAGCATCTGCTTCTAATCCCATTAGGTCAGCTAAACTGTTGACAGTTTACCCTCTCTAATTTTCCAAAAAGAGACCAACATTGGGAGGCCTACAGCAGTATTTGTGTCCTTGCCTGTTCGCAAAGTTGGGTCTTACAGCGTTCCAGGGCTGCTGGACACATTGAAAATAACTGTTACTGTTTTCCCAATTGTTAGCAGTGCCCCGACGGCTGGCTTGAAGCACATTTTTAATATAAATCAGAACAGAACGCAACTTACTTCAATTCAAACACACCCACTTCTGCTATTTCCTGTTGTGAGGGATTTGGCTATACGATACAGACATTCCCCCTTGAGAGACTCCACACCCCCCACCCCCTTCCCTTTTTTCTTTTTCTTTTTCTTTTAAAAACAAGGCAATGACAAACTGTCTGTAATTTATCAATTAGACAGCGGCATGATTTCATATTTGCCTGAAATATTCACAGCGATCCTTGAAGACGACAAGGCATACAATAAAGGAAAAGAGTGAAGAGAAAACCCCAAATGGTTCTACGGCACGACTCTCATAATGAACGTGCGTCTGTGCGCAGACAATGCTTGGGTGTGTGAGTCAGTCTCATTCCAAGCCCCCCACTCTTCCCCTCCTCGCTCCAAAAAAGGCCTGCTCTCTAAGGCACCTAAACTGCACCAGCCCTGCTGTTAAGTCACTGTCGTCACCACACACACACACACACACACACACACACACACACACACACACACACACACACACACACACACACACACACACACACACACACACACACACACACACACACACACACACACACACACACACACACACACACACACACACACACACACACACACACACACGTCGTTGGTGTGGTGGTGACCACCAACAAGGAGATCTGCACTGAGATGAACCATGAATCACAGAGAAGGAACAGTGTCAGAGTAACATATTGCGAGTCTCCGTGGCAAGGCTAACAGCTTCCAGCTGATGAAAACAGGTGGCATTACTGTAGTGTCAGCACTGCTCACATGGTTGCTGTGAGACAGACACACAGCCGGCCACAGAGAGAGACAGCCAGCCAGCCACACAGCACACAGCTGGTCTCCAGTCCAGGAGTGGTGAGTGGGAGCACTGGAACGCCAGAACAGAATAAGCGCTTACCTCACTCCATCAGGCACCAGGTCAATAATAGCCTGGAGACATTTGCCCAAACACAGATGGGAGGGTCGTTCGCACGGACACAGCGTGGGTGGCAGGAGGATTTGATAAGCCTGCTTTATGCTACCCAATCATGTCAGCTCTCTGCTTTCGCGTCCAGTCCAGACAAAGAGCGTGACGCGAACACTCAACCATGCGCCACCTTGCACCAGTGGTTTCAAACAAGTCAGTCAGTCAGTCAGTCAGTCACACCGATTGGGTTAAGGAATTTGGGCAAATGGTTTTTATTTTTTTATTGATATTTTTATAAACTTTGTTGAAAAAAAGTGAAACAAACTAAAGGGCAGATAGTTCCTAAAACTTGACTAGCCCAAAGTGACGTCTTTTCAGGGCCTACCACTCGCACACAGAGGCCAAGTAGTGACTGAGGAGGGGGGGACGGTGCAGGGACAAGAAAAACACACCACCAGCAAGCAGCTCAAGAGCTCATAACACAAGACAGAAAAGACTGGGGAGGCAGGGGGTGCTGGGGGTTGTTAGGGTGAAGCCGAGGTTCCCTTTCTTTCTGAGTTTTTAGCAGCGTTAGAGACGGTACTCACGGCGTTGGCACGAAGTGTCCGGAACCTGAGCGCGACAGAGCATGAGCAGCCGGATAGGTCGAGAGAGATGCCTTCCAGGATAGGAAGGGAAATGCCCATATCTAAGCAGTGTGCCTACTGAGGGAGCGGCGTGGGAGGGACACCAGACACTCTCTCCACCTCTCACTCTCTCTCTCTCCCAAGCTCTCTCTTGCTCCCTCTCTCCAATACTTTCAGCCCACTGACACCACAACTGCAATGATTTAAAACGACTGCTCGCTGGCTCCATTACAAGTATTCTGTGGAAGTCGCTGCATTACCAGGAATGACGCTGTACTTCCATTGTCTCACCTCCTGCGAAACACAGCCCTCCGCGATGGCCTACGCAGTACCACTGTTTTCAACGCGATCGCTTTTAAACAGGACTTAAACCGTTTCTTCGAGATTTTCTCTCACCAATTTAGGAATCCGGCACTCTCGCAGTCGCTGCTGTGCCACCCCTACTCTGCTCGAGAGCCACTGAAGCGTGTGCACCCCTCTACAGCAGTCGCCCGCAAGCCAGCAACCATTAACCACATTTCCCACACAATTATGTACAGATGAATCCGGTTCCACAAACTGTTTAAACAAAATGAGAAAAAGACCCATCCTTCCAGCATTGAAATCCAAAGTAGCCCAAACGCTATAAACAGGTGTGTGTAACATTATTCCCGTTACGCTAACAATTCAGATACCGTGGCAACAGAGTGAACGATTTCGACACTAGGTGAGAATGAGGGGGGGAGAAATCCAGGAAACGGCAAACGCGTGGAGCACAAACACCCAGTGGGTCAGAGGGGAGTGTTGGCCATGCGTAGGCGACCTGTTTTAATTACACCTCTGCACACATGTGGGCCCACGCAGCACAGCTTCAGGAAAACAGAGCGCTCGGAATGTTGAGATCACGCTCACCGTGGAGACGGCAGCGTTCTCCCTCACCTCAGAGCCTTCCCACCAGAGTTCCTCATTTGTGGAAACACGGTGGAGCCGGCCCGACAAACGGCCATTCACAAGAACCCCTGGACGACTCTGGTTACGAGCGCTCTGAGCCAGCGCCGGCTTTGCCCCACCGGTCAAGACCACATGGGACAGAGATCTATTTAAGGCTTTAAAACCCAACGTGTAAGTCTGTGCAAATGCGCTCAAAATAAAACTCCCCGCTCAAAATAATCTGCACCTGGTGCTGACATGTTTAACAAGGCTCCGTAAACCACGAGAACCGGGGCTCTGGTCGTCTTATAGAATCCGATACAGGCTCTGCCTCTGCACACCCTTCCTTCCATCCGTCAGTCCCCTTCTGCAGACAAACCGCGTGATTGGGGTAAACTTGCTTCATGCGAAGTGGGGGGACAGGACATTTTTTTGTTCACCTTTTGAACTCTAACTAAATTTGTCACATTCCTGATGGCAAACAACAAGCAAACCTCAGTTTAGGGAGTCGGTTTAAAAAACATGGGCACTTTATTCTGTAGCTGAGAAAAGGAATGGAGAGCGGGGCCATTTTCGGTGTGAGCTGGAGGGCGGGGCTATGGGCATGAAGGACCGTGGTTCAGTCTGATGTAAAACTAGTGCAGCACAGCCACTGCTTCAGGGCAGGCAAAGCATTTGTACTGGCGTTCTGACAACAATATACCCCCCCATTGCTCAAACTTGGTTTATACTATACTGGCTTTGATCTCTGTGGTAAACACACTGGATCTTGGACTGGATGTAAACAGTGACAAAATCTCGGTAATGTCAAACTTCACCGATGGTGTAATGGCAAACCAGGAACAATCCCAGAGTTCTTCCAAAGGCGTGTCCCCGTCTGGAACACAGTGACCCCTCACATGTTCCTCCGTCCGTGACAAGACAGGGAGTGGAACAGCTTCCCCCTGCGGTCACAGTGCTGCCCGGTGGACACTGCTTAAAACTACACAAGCAGGACTCAATTTCATCACCGTGCTCAAACCGTACATTCATGAGCACACAAGTGGCTTTTCTACATGACTTATGAATCTTTAAAGGTGAACGCTCCCAAATTTCTACAATTGGATAGGTTTTTCCTCATCTCAAAAAAATTTGGTTCGATATTTTCAGTAGTCTAATAACTGTTCCAGTTAGCCAGAACTGTGATTGCTCTTAAAGCACCCATGTGAATGTATGGGCTATCCAACAGTTGTCTGAAACAAACAATATTTGTGAAATATCCATAGTATTTTAGGGACAATGTATAAATTTCCTGAGTCACAACCGATAAAGTGTCAGAAAATATAGGCCATCAAAGTGTCAACTTAGTTTTCATGACTTATATTGCTTATATTAATTATCAGGGAAGTAAGAATAGCCCATACATTTACACGGGAGCAGGCAGGACCTCTGCTCTGAACTAGGTGAGCTGAGAGTGATAACACAGGTGAATTTATCAGCACAATATATGAAACTGAAAATGCAACTCGCATCCCCACTTGCCAAGAGAGTCACTGCATTTCCCAGGCAGAGCGGCGTGGTGCGGCTCCGCGGTTCTCTCTTCACACACCCCGCATCTCCTGGGCAGTCGGGCCTTTCTCTGTAAAACTGGGTCGACCGTGTATCCGTGGAGACTCTGGTCCTGATCAAAATTAACGGCGTGACTTTTAATTACGCATCCAAGCTGGGAGCCAGGTGGGACTCATTACAGGGCCTGGCTCGGGGGCCCCTGCCAGAGCGGAGCATGCTCTGTGCAAGCATGGCCCCCGTGGAGGCGTGGCCTTTGAAGTACGCCTCAGATGTGTCCCGGTGGCCACCAGACTGCACTCTGTGCCCATGTGCAGGCAGCGGTGGGGGTGGGGGGGCTTCCTTCTTTTAAACTGGGTCTTGGACGGAGGCCAAACAATCTACTTTCTCGACCTACTCGAAGCATCTGGGGTCAGGCGCTTCTCTCTTTCACCTCCTCTGGCTCAGCTCGGCGCACTCATTTTCATTACTCTCTACTTTCCCTTAAAACATTCACTGCTTCTGTTACTTTGCTTTCCCCTCCCTCATTCCCTCTCCTGATTTCTTCCCATTCAGTCAATTCAGTCAATCATAGCCTTGATTACTACAGGATAGTGCAGGGGTAGAATAGAGCCACAGCCCTGATTCGGTGGGGGGGGGAAAGAAACCCCCAGAGAAGGAATGCTTGCCTTCCAGACATTATCTCTGACCACATTTTTATTGTAGGAAAGGGGGAAAATTAACCAAAAACAAATCCTCCATCACTACTGACAGGATATCCCGCCTGAAAAACCCTACTTCCTGTGCTGGGTATGCCACATTTCCTGTGGCCTGTATCAGTGCTGCCAGGTCTTTATCACACAGACACACACACAGACACACACACAAGCTTTTTGCAGAGACGGTGCGAGTCTCTTTTAGCCTTTTCTCCCCACGTGCATTCCACCCTGATCTGCAAAAACAAATGAGCAGTTCTAAAAATTGTTCTAAAAAGTGTTCTATATTAATCTGCAAGTGGAGAAAAATAGACTCACAATCCATGACATTTAATCATGATTGGAGATCTCACGCTCCTTTTAATATTTTTGTGTGGGAGGGTTACCGGACCAAATGGTTGCAACAATACAAGGCCTTTATTCCAAGGTCGCCCATTATATAACTGAGATCAACAGTCATTAAAGCTAGATGAACCATGGGTCAGCCATCTTGGAAACTCATTTCAACAAACCTGTTTGGAGGTCTGCTCTACTCTGAAACATCCTGAGGGGGGCAGTGTTGAGGTGTGTAACAGGGAGAGAGTGAGTAAAGGGGGGGGGGTCCAGAGGCAGTCTTTGGGAGGGAGGGGTTTCCCGATGGGGGGGGGGTGAACCAAAACCAAGAATGCAAACAAGTGCCGTGAGCCAAATTCACGGCTCCAGCACTTCCCCATCTTCAGAGAGAGAGACAGGGGAGTACTGGCATCCACAAGGGGAGAGAAGTCCAGTCTTGTTCGGCGAACATCCAGACCGCCTCTAAGAATGCGTGGCATTCTTATTCTGATTCTGTAATGTGGAAAGCCCTTTATGGGACAATTCCCCTAATGCCAGCAACACGGACGGACATTGAGGGCCACCATCCTTACGGATTTTACATGACATGTAATGACATGTCACATGACATGACTTCTGAAAACCTGGCATTCTTAGAAGTGAAATGATCCAACTCTCCCAAGCGACTCCTCTCCTCACCGTTCACAATTCACATTCTTGACCTATCTGCGCAATCTCGCCCCTCTCCCTCGGTCTCCCTATCTGATGGGAGGGAAGGTGAGCAGGGAATTCCTGACATGCCATCGCCTGCCTTTCAGAGAGGGGGGGGTCAGAAAAAGAAAAAAAAGGAGAAAGAGCGAGAAACTATCACTCGATCCCCACCCAAGTATTGGTTTGCCATTATATAAACCGTGAGTACAGCCAATCACACATACAGTGCCCTCCAGAATTATTGGCTCCCTTGGTGAAGAGGTGTGCAAAAAGGCTATGGAAAAATTGTCTTGATCTTACACTCAAAATATGAGACCGTATAATTGGAGTAAAATTATTCCAAAAAAACATTCTTCTCAAAAATGCATAGAATCCAGTTCCCCTCAAAGTTCCAGTGGCATTTAGCAAACTCCATGCACTTATATTTGTGGTTTGATGACAGCAGAGGCTTTCTTCTGTAAATCCTTCAAAATAACTTGTTGGCATGGAGGTGGTGTCTAATTGTAATTTTGGAGACTTGGTGACCCCAAGATGCCACCTTCTGCAATTCTCCAACTGTGATCCATGATCCATCCTCCCCACTGTGCATGGGGGCAAAATACACTTGCATCCTCTTCCAGACAGGTTCATCACAGCTCCAGTTGTTTTAAACTTCTTAATTAGCTACTTTTTTATAGCCATTTCCTCATTTATGAAGGTCAACAACCTTTTGTCTCATTTAATTTGTGTAATCTCTGATCTTCCCCACGTTGATGGATGACTAAGGCAGTTTGGCCTGTGTCACCTCATATTTATACCCTAGTGAAACAGGAAGTCATGGATGACCATTTAAAGAAAAAAGAATGTAAATGGGAATATACTTCATTTAGATTTTGTTCATCAGAATTTCTAATGGTGCGAATAACTGTGATGTGCATTTTTGAGAATGTTTTTTATTTTTCGATAAGGATTTATTTTCTTTGAATAATTAACTTCAAATAAAGGTTAGATTTCTCTCATATTTTGAGTGTAAGATCAAGTTGATGAACAACAAAGACATTTTTTCATAGCCTTTTTGTACACTTCTTCAACAAGGGAGCCAATAATTCTGGAGGGCACTGTAAGTTACTTAGCTACCTGTCGTGCATATTGCTGCCCCAAACCAGATTGTTGGTCACACATCACCTGAGGTTGCCCAGCATTACACCACTTGAGCACATAGGCCAGTGTCTGTGGGACTCAGGGGCTGTGAACTCAACCGAAGTAAATCAGACATTAGACAGGACCCTTTTCATTTGTTTTATTTTATATATTTCAGTTTGTTTCTGCATCTTGTAATGCACTTTTATAACTGTTATTATTATTGTTATCATCAGAAACCAGAGAAGGCTTCAGCCATCATTATCACCTTAATGTGCTTTTTGTCCTTAATAGTTAGCAACTCATAGTTAGCTGGCTATGACTGAAAGTAGCTCTTAAATATACATTAAATAAAATAAACATTTTAAACTGGGACACAACTTATGAATGACAACATTTTTGTATACCCAAAGTAAGAAAGAATTCTTGTAGCTTGCAACATTTTAATCTTTTTTATCTGATTAGCCCAAAATTACGGAATGTGCATATTTGTTTTACCATGCAGTGCAAATAAGAAAAAGCATGGCTTTCTGTCAGAGCTGATGTTTAAGAGTAAAAACGTATGTCGTTGTGGTCTTACTGATGCAGTCGTCTCCTCAACATTCCTAAAATATCAAATATATTGCTGATGTGTTAGGTACTGGTAATTGAAAGGCTCCATTTATTTTCATAACCAAGAACCCAAGTACATTTCAAATACTTTTGTCATATCTTAACCTACTTCAGGTTAAAACGCACTAATCCCTGAATGCATCGCTCCTCATTTCTGTGGATTGTCGCAAATTACATTCGCAAAATGCACAGTTGCATATTCTTTGAAAAAAATCACTTGGATCACTTAAATGCAGACTCCAAACACTTAGCTAAGCTAGAGATAGGGCCTACTCTTTGAAGGCTAAGCTGGTTTGAGTGCTACGGTGTGGAATTTTGTTCACTTTGGCAGCACGTTGAGCACAGGTAATAGAAGGGGCAAGGCCAGGTTCAAAGTGCATTCTGGGAGCTGGAGACAGACAGGAATAAAAGTGAGGTGGAGGGTCAGGTTTCAAATAAAAAAAGAAAGTTATGAAAGTTTCATTGAAAAGAAATCATGACTGATGGCAGCCACCTGTAGAAGGTCATATCCAAAACATTGGTTGCTTTTAATGAATCATGCATTGGAGGGGGGAATGCAACCATTCTTCTCATTGCCTGAACCATAAACTTTGCAGATCCATTTGGTGTAAAAAATGTGAGAAATAAATAGCAGTAAAAAAAGGAAAATACCATAAATAATACAAACCAATAACCATTTATGTTTGGCTGTTTACGCAAAATGTCTTTTTTTCCCCCCCTTTAAATTATGGGACTGCATTTGTAGACCACTGAAGCTGCCAAATGTAGCCACTTTTAAAATATGACATAACCTGAAAAGCTACAGACGTGCTGTCTATATATATATATATATATATATATATACACATGCACACACAGTCAAGCCTCAGTACGCACACACTCCACACGTACACACACTGCAGGACAGTGAAGCGGAGGGAGGCTTGGTCTGCCGCATTGTGTGTGCTCTGGTGGACCCCAGCTGCTATTCTAAACTGACTCATGCACAGGTGTCAACCTGCCTGCGTGTGCAAACTAGGCCCCAATTCACCAACAAAGACCTGATCATCATAAATCTGATCATCAGTCATAGAATTTCTTCAAAGAGCGCCGCTAACGATTTTGGTTCATTGGTGAGTATGTTTGAAACCAAATCAAAATCGGGAGCGATTTGGTAACGGCCTCCAAAAACAACCCAAACGTTCCATCGCACTTTCACTGTAGCAGGTGGTGGCAATAGTCTGGACTGATCGCTGATCAATCACAGCTTTTCCTCCTTGGTCAAAGCCGTGTGCTGAAGTGAGCAAAGACTGATTAATGGGGCATGCTCGCTGCTTCCCTGGCAGAAGGCTGAGAGACTGACCTTCTTTGCCGAGCAGGCTACATTTGCCAGAATTCTCAGGTTTTTTTTTTTTGGGGGGGGTTAATTTAATTCCTGGCTAGATGCATACAATATCCTTAAGGTAAATGCACAGCTATGGAAGACTGGATATTATTAATGTTATGTTCATTGTTGCAACACAACTGACAGTAAGTTGGCTGAATCCATTTCACATGCAAACAATTAACTTTGTAGTCAGAGTTAGAGAGGCTTCAACTATCAATCTGCCAACATGTGACAAAGACATTAATCAACTGTCAATATTTGCTGAATACTGAAAATAATTAGGATCCTCGTACACACGCACACAGGCACAGATGGACACCTGCACCCGCTCACCCTGAAGTAAAGACCTTAATCACTCCTGAAGTTTGTCCACTACATTACGGTGATGTTATCATTGCTGACATCCAGAAGGTTACCGTCTGCCTGGCTGAGCTTTCCGTGTAACGAATGAGACTCTGTGACAGGTCACTGAGGCCCAGTGAGGCCTGTTTATAGCTGGGGGGCAGAGAGCAGCGCTGGCCAGCACCATACAGCAGTAACTCTATCCCACCACCCAGGACATGGTATTTATACCAGCAGAGTGGGGCAGAGGAAGGAGAGGCAGGGAAGAACGCAGGAGGGAGGCACATGGAGTGAGACAATTGGCATGTCACACAGTGGAAGAAGGGGAAAGAGAGTGAGAGGGAGAGAAAGGAAGAGATGAGGTCTAGGACAGAAAGTGAAGCATACTAACAGGGAAGGGGAGAGAGAGAGAGAGAGAGATAGAATGCAGGATTAGGTCAAAGTGAGGTAGGTGGGAGAGGAGAGAAGAGGGGACCACGGGAGAGCGAATTGTCCAGAGAAGTTTCAAAATAAATCCCACTAAAAATATCCGAGCAACCCCATATCAGATAGATGACACTCCCTGCCCCCCCCCTGTGCGGACCGCTGGACCCAAAATAAAAGCAATTCCCCGCAGCTACGTAAATCAACCTGACAGGACAGAGATCAGGGTCCACCCGTAAAACACTCGGATAACATGTTTTCGATCTCTTGCCTGATCGCATTCCCTCCCACTGTCCCTGCTTAATCCTCTCCAAACAGATGAAGAATCCAGTGTGCAGTTTGATGTGGAGACCACCATTAGTAGATCTGAGAATTCTCACATTCTTGTCCTCAGGGTTTGTTCCATAAACACTCATGGTCAAGCAGGACCAATTGGGTTCAGGTTCAGTCTTAGGAGGAGCTTGGAGCCGGTTCCTGCTTGTACACTGCGAGCAGCCATACCACCCTGTAACCTTCTGATGCTGAGCAGCGGGGCTGGGCTTAGCTAGTACTTTGATGGGAGACGGCCTGTGAAAACCAGATCGCTGCTGAATTTGACGGTAAGAGGGTCTTCCCTCTGGAAGTAATGCAATGCCCCAAGAGGGCTGAGGGGGGCACTGTGCTGTAGGAGCTTGTAGTGTTTTGCTCACTTGAACTGTGTTTCAGCATCAGTCACATGGTTCTCGGTTCCCCTTGGTCTGGATCAGATGCTCGTTTCTCTGACCTGAATAACCCCATATTCCTCTGCCGCTGCACCACACCCTCCTCCTCCCACCCCCGGATAATGAATGGAAACCCAAGTCCAATTTTCCGATCTTCCCACAAAAAACGTTCAGATGAAAATCTGCGGTCACGGACGAGTCCGCTGACACAAATGATCGATACGCCCTTGCTCATTCCGCTGGCTTTGTGGCCGGCCATCAATTCCCCTTCGTCTCTACTGCATGAATCTGCGAATTAGGGGACTGCTTCGGAGGACCATCTTAATTATAATGACTGAGTTTCAGACGGCACCAAAGAGACATCTACCCAATACCGGCGCAGCACGATAACCCAGCCTGAAAGTGAAAAGTTTGGCTATATTTTTGCCAGTGAAAAATGTGGCTGGGAATCCTGCAGGGTAATCCATAATTGGTCAATGTTGAAGAGAGTGTCTGACTCGGCAGGATGTTCCCCGCCTCGTCACTCAAGAGCGAAACCTGTGGCCAATCATGTGCCTACAATCTGCTGTCGCGAGGTTCCAGAAGTCCCAGCGGCAGCTACACAGCTCAGCTAGTGGACTACGGAGAGCACACGTTTTAGAGAGTTTGTATGCTGGTGGGCATACAAACTCTCTGAAACTCAAACTCTCTCCCCATTTGACAGGAGGATATAGCAGTGACGGTACAGGCTAACGAGAAGATTAGGCATTCCAAATCAAGGAGAAAAGAATAATGGGAAATAAAAAAGACAACTTCTGTATGCATTGAAACCCATGCCAGCTCTTCAGTCAGGCATTAATGGAGATCTTGGATCTCTCCCACAGGATTTCATCCCATCTTTAGCAGCGGGAGCTTCTTTCCAAACATCTCATCTCTGCACCTGTTATCGCGTGTCACAAGACGGTTGAGGGCCAGGTCTTACAGTGCCTATATATTGTACAGTCAGTTAGCATAGCATGGGAGAAACTTGTGGCTTCTTCCGGCTTGTACACTGACAGCGGCCCTGTCTTTATTACCCTTTAGCCTCATGCTAAGCAGTGGGGCTGGGCTTGACAAGTGAGACAGCCTATTGGAGACAGCCTATGAAAACCAGGTTGCTGCTGGAGATGTTGGCGAGCCGGCAAGGGGCAATGATCCCTCTGGACCGAGTAAATGCAATGCCCCATAGTGCATGCCTTACTGGCTCACCAACACCTCCTACCGCTTCTACATATTCAAAATTACTGTACAGGACACATGGGAGATGCATACATAGACAACACGAGGAGACACAGACATAAATGTAACGCAAACAGAACGCAAAGAGAACGTAAGGGGATACGGACATAGACACATGCGGCCTTGTGACACTCAATTATTAGCCCATGCCACGTTCTAATCTCTCCCTGCCTCACTGGCACAAACCATCCCGGGGGCATCAGTTTCTGTAAGATGACTAAAGCAAATGCCCCCTGCCAAGTCATTAACTGGGGCAGAGAGAGCGAGGGGAGGGAGAGAGGGAAAGAGAGAGGATGAAGTGCACATTTTACCAAAGTGTAGGAAATCCTGTTTTTGTTCACTCAGAACAACACCGGGGGCTCGTGACACAGAAAACATTCGCGGCTCTGTTGCAGTTTTGGGTCAATCCCCATCCTTTGAGTTGAGTTGACCCCTGTTACCCCGAAAAGCTGCATTTGGTGTGGGAATTAAGGCAGCCCGTGACAGGATGATAGGCAGATGGCGCTGAACTTTAGTGACACAGAACACTGCAGTCCCACATCTCATTTACAATCCTGAAACCTGGCTCCCATCCCCCAGCTCGCCTTCCTGGCACACGCACACATGTCCAGTCTTGCCTACTCCTCGGTCCTGCTCCTAAGATAGGGGAGGGGGTACTGGAGAGGAAGCAGGAGTAGAGGGACATTCTGGGAGGGGAGAGATGAGGAGACAAGCAGTCCTGGGGCACAGACTCCCTGAGGATAAAAGCCTGGATCCATACTGAAGATGACAAGCACAATTCCACAATCGAATGGTTAAGATCCACACAACCAGGGCCTGGAGCTGCGTCCTCAGACTCAACTTAAAGAACCTTTTATCTGAACAGCAAACACCAGACCAGAGAGTAGGTCAGGAGCCATTTTCTAACTAAAGCTAAGCAATGGTGGAAGATTAACCAGGGATGAGACTGGCACTCTTAGTGCATAGAAGTTTGAACCATAAAAGGTTTTACTAATAGCAAGTTTGTTTGCCGAGAGCAATCAGGATGCTCGCCTGCATACTCCCATGTGCAATATAACTGATAATAAGAGTAATATCCATTGTTGTGCAATATAACTTATAATAAGTGCAATATCTATCTCCATGTGCAATATGTAGCAGGTGTGTGGTGTGAATGTCTTAGCATTTATACAAGTCTTCTTAAATAAGTGTGTGTGTGTGTGTGTGTGGGTGTATGTACAGTGTATCGAACTTTGCCCCCATGTCTATTTTGTCCCATGTCTATTTTGTATTTATTTCTATTTTATATTGGAGCTTAAAATGTAATGTAAAATGGAGCCCCACTAGAAGTGTTGTTTTAATTTTGTTGTAGCAGTACAATGACAATAAAGAAATCTTGAATCTTGCCCTGGAATGGCTCAAAATACTACGCACAGGGAGACCCATTTGCATTCCTGTCTATGAATTCTAAGAAAACAGCATCAAAGGTTCATGACCCTCCTGAAGGGGTCTTTTCTGGTCCAACAGCATTCGCATGTACACGCGCAGTGCACAACAGGAGGATCAACAGTTAAATATAAAACGTAATGGTATCAGACTCCATCCGTTAAGACTGATAGCCCTGCTGTCACAAGATATGCTGGCACAGAAACTGACAGGATGGCCTTTCGAATCAACATCACTATAAACTGAAGCGTAGCGTTGAGCAATTAGCATCCAGCGCACAGAAACAGTGTACATACGGTACACCTTGATGCGGTTAGTGTGCAGTGTCACACTTCCGAAGCCTCTTCAATGCAGCTAAGATAAAAGTGCGTCACAGGAAATGGCCCCACCTCCCTACCCATCTATCTGTAACCACTGAACGAAACCCATTAACCAACAACCACACAAGCACATTTGTCAAAAGCACACGGGTACTGCTCCACCTCTGATATAAGCGAAACAGTAACAGAGGTGGGGTGGGGGTAGATGAAAAAGGATACCATAGACCACTTCAAGAGTACGTACATATGGGGGCGGTTTCCATTTGTATAAACTGAGAGGTTCCACTGAAGCCTGTTCAGAGTGTTGACGCAGTTTGAATACAGGCCCCCTGTTCATATAGTGGGGGAAGAGGGCCAGTGGAGCTTGGAAGATTCTAGCAAAATTACGCCAGCCCATCAGGAAAACAATCGCCACTGTCTCTGGGCCAAGAATCACAGCCAAGGAGAAGGGAGGCGTAGGGCTGTGTGCGCACGCTCGCACATGAGAGCGACAGAGAGAAGTGTACGTTTGTGCGTGTCCTGCTTCCTGCCTGTATTTACAGCTCAAACAACCCATAACACAGTGCAAGCCTTGACAAACAATAACTGCCTGTGTGGACACATACCAACACAGACGCACGCAACCACACACATACGGTACACAAACACAAACCCTACTTTCACACAGAGGTCCACTAACAAATTCCTCCATGCTTTCCTGAGGATGTGCAGCAGAACTGAAGGGGAACATGTGTTTTTTATATGCGATGCAGCCATCTCCAGGGCGAGGTCTTCACCGCACGCCTCTGACTGATTAATTTACGAGTGGGATATTTCCACCACCCGCGCTCCCTTTCAGGACGCTGCCCCCCCGTTTCTCCATTTGAGGCAGGCTGGGCAACTCTGGGATCCACCTGCTGCTCCCAGGTCTGGGGGACTCCAATACTGAACACCTGCTATTGCACTTACAGGGCTGTTGGGCCTAACAGGTCTACACTTTCCCCAGCGTAGCACATTCTCCTTGGTCTAATGGCCCAGGACAGTTCCCCAGTCCTGGCAGGGGCAAGAGGTACACACCCCAGGTCATGGCATGCGTGACAGTTTGGGTACCTACACCACTTGAATGGCACGATTCCCACACGTTCTTCTGGGTAGTGGATGCCCGCTCATTTGGGAGGACATTCGGACCTGGGAGAGCTTTGCCCGCTTGGATGGTGACAGCCGCCCTCCCCCACTGCCCACACACTCCCCTCTGCTTGCAGAGGAATGCTGGGAGATGGCTGGTCGGCGTGGTGACCGCGCCCACGCCTCACACACACAGAGGACACTCACATGGAAGGGATGAAAGGGCCCCATTGTCTGAATCAGACAGTCTGCACCACATGCAGGGGACAATATGCTATTTGACTGATAAACTCAACCCTGGAAATGAGGCCCAGGGGGCAATTTTTGGCCCTCGAGCCATAAAACCTCAGCTTTTCCTCATCAAAGAGCAGGTATCTTACATACACAGCAGGATACACAAGAGGAATGAATTTGACAATGCAGCCAATTTTTAATTATCCCTTTGCTAAACCCGTTTATTCATCATAGCTGATGATCAACTAAAGGATCTTAGATTTCTCCTTTGCTGTACAGCAAATGCCAAATTTACTCATGTTTCAAATATCTCAAGCCTTGATTGCTATAGCTCACCAAGCTCTCTCACAGGAAGTGGCCCGCAAACCAATGGCGTGTCCATCACAGAAACCAGCCCCCGATGCGGTGCCATCACAGCAGCCAGGCAGCTGTGCTGCGCCTCTCTCGGGAGGGGCAAGGTTCGAGGAGGCGGGCAGACGCAAGGAGGGGGCTTCAGACACAGGGTCAGTCAGTTTAGTCACTCTCCGGGGTGAAGAATCTCACAAGTCTCTGAGGAATTCGACGAGCGTGGTGGGCCGAGGTCAGACAAACACACCAGGAAGAGGGAGGACACCTAGAGTCACATGGCTCCCAAGACCACAACTTGCCTCCCACAAATCACGTCTGTGTGAGTGTGCCAGAATCGCCACTTATCGCGAATGCTCATGGGGCAGGACCATAGTGGAAAACAACTTTTTTTATTTTTTTATTAAAGTCTTCCATAAAAAATAATAAAAAATCCCACTATGTGTGTTACCACAAAGGCTCTAACCCTCAACTTTTTACATCCCTCTCTCTCGCTGTCCCTCCCTGCCTCTCTCAGCAGCTGGAGCTGTGTCACATCTGGCAGCGTTCTAAATCACGCTGAAACAGTGACCGCAATACTCCCCCCGCATTTCTCGTCTCCCTGTCCTGCTCTCCTTTGGCTCTTATGAAACAAGCCACAGTGTTATCCTTTGCATGGAAATTTGGTGTTCATCACAACTGTCAGTGTGTTTGCATAGGTTGCATCTGAATGCAGAGCCCGGGACCCTTAAAACTGGGCAAATTACAGAGTAACCATTTCAGAGAGTTCTGTACCTTGCTTGACTGTGTTCGTTTTTTGATGCAAATTGAAAACATTTGTCAAAGATACCGGGAACCTATCAAAATGCGGCAAATGGCCTGATTAAATTGATACCCACCTGACGGACGCACGCACGCACCCACACGCCCCATTTCTCACACCTTTTAATGGGAAAAGAAAACGCTGCCTCAGTCAAATGTCTGTCTATAAATATCAGATCGGTGACAATGGCCTTTGTTTGGGTGCACTGAAACAAGGTTTCAAAGTACAAGGTTGAACAGAAGGTCAGTTCTACCAGTTTGCAACAACATCAGGCTCAAATCACCATGGAATTTGGATTCCGGCTCCCAAGGCTGATTAAACTTCTCTCCAAAGCACATTTAAAAAAAAGCCTATAACAGTGCTGAGGATATGTTTGGATGATATCACAGGTGGCTTTCTCTCTCAGACAGGGGCGAGAAACTCCCAGGCATATAGACGCAAGGAGAAACAGCGGAGTTCTACACTAACATTTCCAATCCCCATGTAGAGCTCATGGTTATCTGATCACATCATTAACCCTGTGTGTGTGTGTGTATGTGTGTCTGTGGCTGTCTGAAGCAGAAGAGAACAGAGAGCAACAGGAAGATGAAATGCATATCAATTTTCTACTTCATGTGATTATTTTTGAGAGGGGTGTCACCCATTGCAAACAGGACTACACCTGCATACAATACACGCATGCTTATAGCATCAGTTAGAATGCTTACATAGAAACACAACCAACAAAATATTAACGTATTCTTCATTCTCAACATAGCCATATCACCAAGGCAATGCTATATTTGCCTCGAATGTGCATCTCTCAGGATGAAGACGGCCACTGGAGCTTGCTCCATGCCCTTGGATTCTAGTTTGAACCAATTTAACCCTTTGCGACCTTAGTGTTGGATACTACCAAACCCGGGCCCAGCTCTACCAGAAGTACCAAGGAGTCCCAGCCAAAGAGTCCAAGCCAAACAGCTGTGTGGCAGGATGTATGGTGGTACTGGGGGGGGGGGTGAGTAAATGGTGCACCCATCAACTTCCTGGCCCTACCGCGCCGACCCCAGCAAACATGGTGACAACACTGCGCATTCCATTGCAGTCACCCCCGCCCCCCTACCCTCGCCCGCCTGTCCTCCAGCTAAACTAAGACGGCAGACTCCAATTATGTTAACAATCCCCCCTTTCACTGCAGCGGCCGAGCTCTCCGACCAGCTCAGGAGATTTCTGCCTGCAGGCTGATCTCACATTCTTCTATAAAGCGAAATGTCGCTAGGTTGCTCCTTTTCAATGCTTCAAGGCTCCAGTGGAATAGCGCCTTAGGTCTCAGGAGCTAAGGAAGTGTTCAATTTTTTTGCCTCTTGTTCTTTACTTGAGGTTGACTGTAAAACAGAACTTTAAGGTCAAACTGCAGCATCCAAGGCCCCCATCCCCTGCAGACTGAAGCTTCGCATTACGGGCGGTGATGAGACGACATGACCCACACACAACCATCTCTCCCTACCTCTCTGCCAAATAATGGTTCATACTCAGACAATTTTACGCAACTCTGTAAAATGGCCCAGTGTGTTTACAGCAGATAGTGTTTCACCAGTGATACTGTCATTCAGTACATTATGGTGTAGCACATAAAAAGCACTGACCTTCATGAAAGCAACCAACCCACAAATATGCAGCACCGTTCATGGAAAAAAATAATCCCACAATCATTCTGTTCGAAGGCAGAGTAAAGTTGTCACGAGATGCAGTGAGATCCACCAATTATTTCGGCACCTTTCAGTTTTTTAGATGGTGATTCTTCATTTTTAGATCTACACCCCCACAATACTGGCTCTCCCATGGTTATTCTCAATTCCTTCAATTCAACCAATAATTAGCCCATATAAACTGACATGGACAAAGGGTTGATATAAACAAGCTAAACAGCAGCAAATGAGAGCTCCAAAAGAGCGTCAGACTGTCCTGGAGGAGGATGTTGCAGTGACTAAATAGGCCTAAGAATGTGGATTGGTCATTCAAGATTGGCAGAAAGGGGTTTTTAAGTAGGGGTGAAAACTGGTTTTAAAAAAGGTAAAAAGACTGAACCTGTGCTTTAGATTCTGGCAGCAGTGACAAAGGGGAAGTCAGCCTGTGAATAGACCGCGACAGGCCTGATGGTTTAATCAGTGTGAAGCAGACTCATGTGACTGCTGGTTCCCTTTCCCCACACTTCATTAGTGAATAATAAAAAAGAACCCGCGTCCCCACCACTCTTCTGAGAATCAGTGGGGTTCAGTCAATCATTGTGTTAGCCTGGATATCTGGAACCTTCTGAGCTGTGCGCAGGGGTCCGTGTCCTATTCTAGTTTTTCACAGTGCTTGTGAAAGCAGTGGTTGCCTGGGTGGAGCAACTGGCTGCAGTTTTTTTGGCTCGTCTCGGGCAATTAGCAGAGGTGGTTTTCCACAAAAGTGTCGACCTTCCTGGTCTTAGATGTCCAAGCGTGGGTGGGTGCAAATGCAAAACATTAATGTCCCTTTTTTTCGGGGTGGGGATGGGGTCGGAGACCAACCATAAACCATGCAAGACAACAATAATAAACTATGTCCAGACCGTTTTCCCAGCTGTGTGGGTGTGAGCACTCTCTCCCTCGTCCACAGCGCAGCCTCCTCCCCATAACTCTGGCTTGATGGAGCAGGGCGGCACGTGTTGGGAGAGCAGCCCCTGCAGCGTGAGCCATAAGTCTGTGCGCCCCCCCCCCCGCCGCACTGTAACAAGATGTCACTTCCACTCAGCCTTGGTTGGGGGGCGGAATCATGCGCGGCATGGTTAGACACCACTGTGAGCCGGACTGAGCTGCTGGTTCAGAGACAGCCGAAACCGCCTCCCAACGCGATCAATGACATCGGCGTTCGCGTCAGCTTTCTATCGACGTGTTCCTCAGCGGCTAACTTTTCATCAACACATACCCCAGGAGGAAACTTTTCATCAACACATAACCCTGCTGGCATCCTTCCATCAACACATAACCCTGGTGGCAACATTCAATCCAAAATCTGTCTCATATAACAGGTATATTTCAAAGCTTAACAGCAAGACAGCAGAGCTGTCTGACCAGGTAAAAAGTGAAAACAGTTACTCATTTCAGGAATTTTCATCTTTTAGAGTATTTACTTTGAGGACAACCTCAAAATGGAAGACATTTTCAGACCCAGGCTCAAAGGGCTGTAAATTTCCCCCTCATTTAAGAAAGCATACAAGTACAGACCCCATACAGACTAACAGTCCATAAGAGAGGTCATTAAGAGACTGAACCTACAATCCTTCTCCATCATGGCCAGCAATTAAAACAAAGAATGGTGCCATTTCTCTACTGTACATTCACACCTCTGAAAATGATCACACTGTCATAGTGTCTACTATGTGGTCATTACCAACAGAAAAACAGTACTTTTACAGGGCTGGTCACATCAGTCAAGAAAATTCCTTTGCAAATTCCCCTGTTAGTTAGTCACTGCAAGGCATTCTAAAGTAATTGCCCAATGAGACTTGTGCAGTAGGTGTGTTTCCACACAAGGAATGGATCTTTCAACATCTGCCACAAGCGCACAGACCAGAAAAAAATAAATAGGCTATACATAAAAGCTCTCACACAGATCTGCGGTCAGTTACACCGCCTCCCACCATCATAATCTAAGATCTAGTTATCCTTTACACAGTGTGGAAAGGAGTAGCTCTCCATGCCAACGGCTCCCACAGGGCACTGTGAACATGTCACAACACAGCCATCAACCTGCTCACAGCAGGCGGGGAGAGAGCAAGGGGAGGGTAGTTAGCAGAGAAGCAGAAGCAGGTACTGAGACAGAGGGACAGGGTCGCCTTCAAACAAGACAAAAGTGTCCTTAGGTGTACTGTGCTGTTGTCAGGTGGGACCACATCCTCCTCTCTTCTCTCTCTCTCTATACAGAGGTACCAGGACACCCTCTACGCCTCGCTTTTTACAGCTGCTACGGAGCATTCAAGGCTGAGAGGCAAAACCCAGCAGCTGCATAACACCATAACACACAGGGCACCGTGTGAGATGCAGCATTTAACACGTTAACACCCACACTGCCACAAGCAAGCTCGGAACCAGCTTTATTGGGCAACTTTACTGCAGCAAGCTTTACTGGGAAACAAACAACAGTTTGCTCTACACCCGCTCAACTCACGGAACACAAATGCTCAGCTTCCAACGGTCACCTTCTCACAATATATCTGCAAGCAACGATCAGCAGTGACAAAACAAACACTTTTTTTCACGTCGACAGAGCAAAAGCAAACACGCCGCCGGGGTTTTGAGGCGTCACGGATACGGTCCAAACAGCACAATATAAAAAGGCGTTAGCTCACAATAAGTTTAACCTTCTCCACTGAACTATATCCTCACCTTCAGCTGCCGAACACAAGCCGGGGAGGTATTTAAAGCTATAGCCATCTAATGAATGAAACTACCTTGAACTTTGAATAACTTAACGGAGATATGCCCAGTAAAAAAGGCAACTTAACGTTATAGCCTGGTCGTGTTTTTAGTTAAGCAAAGTCTTAAAACCAGACCAGAATTTATGAAAAACTAAATATTTTCAGCAGAAGTACTGCCCTTGAGCACTGTTGAAATATTGTTTGTTCGTCGTTTTAACTTAAGACTAAAATTGTCTGACTCAAACCAACGTGAATGCCCCACCCTATGTTATGTTCTACCTATGCTCTCTCAAATGTTAGCCACTCAATTTCAACTTACATACACAGGCTGAGCCCTAACTAGGCTACAAATACTTTTCCGACAGCGTCGGGGCTTTCACGACTTCAGAGAAGACATACCGAGCAGATCTGACCATTGACATGGTTAACATTAGCTACCAAAGTATTTCAAGTTTTAATGTAGCTTGCGAACGTTACTCGTTAGAAAAACCACAGCAGAGCATACTACGCCCAATACAAATTCCATTCCGTCCACAGTTTAGCTACCGTTAAGTTATCTGGCTTCGTTAGAGCAACGTTAGCTTAGTTACAGTCACTTTAAGCCAATAAAGCTGCAAGCATAAGCCAGTTTAGCAAGGCAACTGAAAGTGAAAGGCTGGAACTTAGTCTAGCTACTGTAACCAGCTAGCAAGCTATGGTACGTTATTTCCCCCCAAAAGAGCAGGATCACACGTTTTTCGTTAATATTTAACTTGTCTTGCTGTAAAGAAGTTTATGGTTGCTAATACGTTAGCTAGCTATTTAGTCATCCTGACCTAAGCGCAGGCTATCTAATGTTAGCTGCTATATTTAACGTCAGCAAGAGAACGTATATGGAATTATCTATATAACGTTATTTGGCCAAATAACAACCAAGTAACTGAATATTTACGCAAAACGCAAATCGATGCAATTCTTTGTGAGTGAAGCTAACGTTACTGAATGATGTCCAACTTTGACACGGGGACGGGAATCAGACTAGCTAAGTCACGTTAGCTAATTAACGTTACCAGTATGCAGGTATCGAACAATGGCTAACGTATTGAATAAATAATACACAGATACGAACCACTTCGCTTATCTATCGAGCTAACGTTAACTAGTCAATTATGTACAGGCTAGCTCGGAAGCTAATCTTTACCAGCTCTCAAGCTAAATACCTCATACAAAAGTTTCATATTTCATAAAAAGATTGTCAACAGAAATTTGAGATAAGTGACATAAATGCCCAAACAGCGAAAAAAATCATTAAATAGCCAATTTCGAGCATGACAGCACTGCACAACTAACGCTTACGAGAGACAAAAATCTGGGCTTCTGGCTAGGTAGCTATGCCAGATAAATTTGTAGCCCACGGGCTGTGGAATTTCCCTCACTACTACAAACGCTAGCTGCGAGGGCAACACAAGACATCTTACTAAGGTAGCTATCTAGTTAGCAAGCTAGCCAACCTTGTCCTTCACCGAATCCCAGGCTCGACGAGAGGCCTTCGATCCATATATTTAGCTAAATCTTGCTACTTTGAGAAAATATTAAGCTAACGCTGCACTCACCTTATTTTCCCCCATATTTTCCACAAGACAGAGAGAAGCACGAGCATTACATACTTACCTAGATCATCCATGGTACCAAGATTCGGTTCGACAATGTGAGCCGGACCGGCGTTGCTGCCTTTTCTTACTTCAGTTTTTGCTGGACCCAAATCTTTTCTTTTCAAACCACTGTATTAGCAGCTGAGTGCGGCACAGAAGTTTAGCTGAAGTCTTGCGAACGCGCAGCGCGATGCAGTGTCTTTACTTGGACGCGAAGCTCGCCACCGACAATTTTTTTTTTTAAGGTTTCAAGTTGATACGAGGCGGAAAGTTTCAAAGACCCTTCAGCGCAAGAATGACCTCTAGCGGGCAAAATGCAGACTTACATGTCGAAATATGAGAGCGACAGTAATAACTCTTGCACTCTAATCACGAAGTTTTATCTAAAAATGTGCACGCATATTTCGTGTGCTGGCCTTCTTCGAAAAAACACTGCCGTAATAATGATTTAATAAGTGACAGGACATCTGAGGATGCCATAATTACATCTCCGTTTCAGCTCAAAATAGAGGGAATGCTCTAGCAATGATACACTGTCAGTATGTGTATACAGCCTTGATGTGTAAAATGCACTGGACCACACAAGAGAAACCCACATGCATGCAGACCCAGTAACCTGAAACTGGTTCTAAGGTTTACCTTATGGTGCAGAGTGATATTGATATGGGGATGTAAGGAAGGGGGCTACGCTGATTTTGTAGGCAGTAATTAGACAGGAAGGCTCACAAGGTATCACGTAAACATACCACAGCAGTAAACAGAACTCTTATCCTACTAGGGGCCATGGTGAACTCTGGTCAGAGACAGGTATACAGGGGATTACCCTTACAGCTCAGACTCCTGGAGCCTGTCCGTTTATGAGTGTGCACACACCCGAGAGATTCAAGAATATCCATATGCCAACCAATTCCATTCATGAATGCTGGAGTGTCTTCTTTTTGCTTTAGTTTACTGCCAGAACATAACCAGACATCAATCACACACAAGATTTCTTGGAGTGTGGTAGCTGGAGCAATTTGATATTTTACTCGTTTCAGAATTACACACTGATACTGACAGAGCGGTTCCTCTTTTGTTACCTGATACAAAAACGTATGCATAGTTTTAAATACCTAGATTTTTCTTGTTTATTTTTAAAGCTTCAAGGTCATTTGTAAAAAGGCATGATAACATGTGCATTGCCACCTAAGATAGAACAGTGTCTACAATTAGTAAAAAATTGCATACTATGCTACCCACTGGATAGTGTGATATTCCCAACTTTAACCCCTGGTTGACAGTCATTCATTACATTTTCAAACACCACAATTAAGCAAGTAGTGACTGAGTACTTTTCATTTAGAGAGCTTGCTTCTCTCAAAAGTTTTAATGAGCAAGTTTCACCAATCAAACCATGTCACATACTTTCAATTATTTATCTATAACTAAATAATAAAAACATTTCGATTTCACACAGGCCTTTCAAATGTATCCATCATTGGGTTTGTACTTTAGATTGGACTTTGATCTATACATTTTGTTTTGTGAGACACACTCTTTAAGCTGCAGATGCAATGTGAGGTTTGTCTCGCTGGCTAGCATCCAATCAGAAGTCCACTGCCTTAAGCTTGCGCTCCTCCTCCTGGGTGAGAGGTTCCTGCGCCAGGATTTTGCCGCGCAGCCGGTTGTGCTTGCCGATGCCCAGCCGGGGGAGGCCGCGGTTCAGCCCCTCCAGCAGCACGCAGGACTTGCAGAGCGCTTGGCTGGAGATGTAGCCGCATCGAGTGCAGTTCCCCTGCACCGGCATGCGCACCCCCTCCCGCACCGACAGGTTCTCCCCGGAGTGGATGACGTCGATGATGGCGCTGGGCCGTACGGCCTCCAGGTCCTTGAGGAACGCCCGGGCATAGCCGCGGTAGGCGTTGGGGGAGTAAATGCACTCGGTGGAGAAGTAATCCAGCTTCTTGAAGTAGGCGTAGAGCACAATCTCCTTCTCGTAGGCATACTTGAGGGGCTTGCAGCGCGGCACCACACCCTCGCCCTCGCTGGCCGTGCTGATGGCTGTGCACCGCCGCAGCCGGGCGATGTCACCACGGAGCACGTTCATCAGCACCGTCTCCGCGATGTCGTCCGCATTGTGACCTGAGGGTGACAGGTGGAGTCAGACAGCATGTTCCCTGGGCAACAGTCTCCCCCACACTCCTGGAGCTGAGCCAGGGTTATCTCATTTATACTAATATACAACCACAGGTTTTTGGGGGGTTTTTTTCCTTTTCTTTTTTGCCCTTTATTCCCTTTTTTTCCTCCCAATTTAGTATGCAATTATCCCCTCCCTGCCATAGTCCCGAGACCGGTAGTGAGCACTGCAGCACCCACCTAAGCCGAAGCCTGTCACTGTAACACACAGGAGCACTCATATATGCAGCGAGCTCATTCGGCTTTTATCCCTCCACAGGGCGGACACCCAATTGAATGGCAATCCCGGCCAGAGCCAAAACTGGCCTGACCTGGTGGAATCAAACCCTGGTCGCAGTGGTCAGTGTCGGACGTTCTACCGCTTCATTTCTAACGCACTTCAAAAACAGTCTATTCCAACTGTCAAAGTGAGTGTGTTGTTACTTCACTTTGAAAAGGTAGTAACCTTAAAACATTTCTGAAATAATTTGGTTTATACCAGAAGTAAAATGATGCATTACATTATAATCTTGTTGACATTCTGTATACAAACTAAGGTATTTAGAATTCTCTGAAACAGGATATTTGTAATGCAACTAGATGTTTCAAAATTAATACATTTGAGTTGGAGTTTAGTGAATTTTAATTAACCACAAAAATAGTCAAACACATTTTTCTTCAAAGAACTTTGTAGTGTGTCAGTGTGAGAAAGAGGTCTACCTGTGCAGATCTTGTCCACTTTCAACATCAGGGCTCCTCTGTCCAGCGCTTGCCTTCGGAAGACCCCGCAGAATGTGCAGTTGTTCTTCAGGCCCACCTGTTTGACGATAGCATCCATGGTCCAGCCATACAGCTCCTCATAGGACACGATCTTCAGCGGCAGGTCATACTGCTGCTGGTTCCTCTTCACTGTCTCCAGTGAGTCGTCGCGGTAACCTGTGATACCCTCATCCACTGAAAGAAGCAGGAGATTCAGGCCGTAGTCATAGCGTTGATTGAGCACCTTCATGACATGGGCCAGCACAGTAGAGTCCTTGCCACCCGACGCTCCAATTCCCACCGTCTCCCCAGAGTTGAAAAGGCGTGCTGAGACAATGGTCTGGTGCACCTCCTCCTCAAAGGCAGAGAAGAAGCACTCCTTGCAGAGCGAGTGGCCTGTTTTTGGCCGCTTCAGCATGGCACGTTTCTGCTCACAGCTACTGCAGATGATAGGCATGGTGACTCTGCTGTTGACCCCAAGGCCCTGCTACAGAAACCACAAAAACAGTACGTCACTGAGGTGTGACAATTCAATTTGTGAGTGATGTGACTGATTCAAATTGTATCATGCAGTTAATATGAAACAGTAAAATAAATAGTAAGATAAAATACATTACCAATGGTGTAAACTTTAACTAGATGACCTTAAGCACATCATTTATTAATATAATAATGCACAACATGTATAACACAACAGGCAATGAGAAAAATATCCATATATGCAATCTTGTTATTCACATATTAATGCAATATTTACTGTATTATAGTGTATGAGCAGAAGCCCAAGTTATCCTATTCTATATCATGCTCTTGTGCAAAGCTAAATGCTCAGCGACACACCCTTCCCGGATAGAGGTAAGATTAAGAGTGAATATTAAAAGGATTCTGTCGTTCAACATGGTCGTTGAACACGATACACAAGGTTGCCTAAGCTGATTTGTTTGTGCTACACATCTTTACCTTATTGGTCATAATACTATAACGTAAACGACTCAATACATTAGTACCCAAAGACATTAGTGTGCGCTACTTAGCTTGCTAGCGATCTACCCAATGCCTACTCAGTAGCAAGCAAACTATAGTCTACACACTCTCAAGCAATACTATTATCTCCTCTCAGTACTGAGAAACACGCTTATGTAAAAAACATTAACCCGCGTTACTTAGTAGCAAATCTGGCTAGGAAACAATATAGCCTATGTAACGGGTGTACGATTTTGATAGCGATTAGACTAACGAGAGTATGTAGCAGCACACTATGTAGCTAGTTATATTACGTTATCCAGAATGCGAGCTTGTTAGCTAGTCACAACTACCTTACAACACCAGAGCAAAATTACCTCTCAACTGTTAGATCATTCACGTCCCTGGAGTAGGGTTACAGAGAAATTCAGTGCTAAGCTATAACTTTACTCAAGACTGCAACATGGTAGACAGAAATCAGGTGCATCTCCATGCTTTGACATGCTAAAACATTTTCTTCTTCCGGTGTTGTGGGGGAAATGGCAAGCGGAAGATACACAATTACGTCATTGAATAATGCGCATCGCTTGGCACTGGATTTTGGATCTATTGTTGAATTTTTGGGAGTGTAACTTGTTTGTGACAGTTTTAAGTAGGAGTGATGTTGTTTTTCGCTGATTACACATCAGCGGCTGGGGTTAAAGTGCGAATGGAGTGGGAGAAACAGGATATTAACATTTTTATTGCACACTGATGTTAATTCTAACTGGATAATAAACGTTGTCTGTCTATTTGGCAAGGTGGTACACGGAAAGAAAATAACTCAATAATTATTTTTTACGCATGCCTATTACTGCTCCACAAATACCCTCCCCAAAACAATATTTTTTTGAAAATATTGCAGAGGTGGCTGCCACGGAATCAAGTCGAGAGACTTTGCTTTTCCATTTCAGTACTACTCTACTCTTACATCAACAGGGGAAATGGGCTTTCATTTCAACCATATGTGGTTCCTCATATAAGAACATTTACACCATTAGGCATTATGAACATAACAATCTTACGCCTAGCTGGTCGCAAGGGCCCCTGGGACATGTTATAGTTTCGTAGGCTACTGTTAGCCACCTAGCATGTTATACACGAAGTACAATGGAGGGCAGCTAGCATTTCTGTGGCTAGGCTAGCTGCCCACTGTAAAAATATAAACATTAAAAATTAAACCAGATTTTTTTCAATGATTTATTATAGCAAAATGTAATTATTGTGGAGGCCAACCAGCCACCGGTACTATCACAGGATGATCAAGTAAAGCATAGTATACATTATATATATTTTTTTTTAACGTTTTATTAGGCCTACATATTTTGCTTTTCTCCAAGAGTGTTTTATGTAGGTGTGATAAGGTTGTAAACAAGGACACATATTTACACACATGTACCTTGTAAATTGTAATTGTACAAGACTTCACGCTTTCCGATTGTAGGGACATCCTATTTTATTTGATGTCCCTACAATCTGAAAACGTGATTGTAGAGACCAAAACTCCATCCCAATCTAGGCTATATTTCCTTTGCAAAGAATGGACTGGAAATCTCATTCCACTTTTAACGGTGATCTTGATACTTGATCCTTTGAGAAAACTGCCAGTTCAAATGGAGCCACAATTACATCACAGGGTAGCACTTTCTGTGATGATGACATCAAGCGTCTGGCATTGCATGACTAATGGGCAAGTTATGTTTTGCAATTGTACCTGTGGATGAAAGCTGTAGTCTGGGCCTACCAGTTTGCACAGTGTTATCATGTTATTATCTGCTAATTATAACCGGATACATGTCTGACCTTTGCAGATTTATATTTCAAATCTTTGGATCACATGAATCAAATGTCATAATGACCAATGAGTCAGAATGGATTTATAGACTCATTCAACATACATAGGCAGAGGCAGAGGCTGAGTCAGGCCAGGCTGGAGACTGGGAGTCAGCTCTGATGTTTCCAGACAGGGTGAGGCAGACAGACACTGCTTTATTCACAGATGAAACTGGCAAGCTATTTCACTCTCTCATCTATGTGTGGTAGCTTACATAAATTAGTTAATACAGGACAGCCAACACACCATTTTTTGTTTTCAAATATGACTTAACAAATGAAGATCCTGGACAGCAGTTAACAGCAGGATTTCATTCATTAGTTTTTTTGTTGTAATGAGCAGAGGGCACTGTTCCCACACTGTAAAATTATTTGACCCAGAAATGGTTTGAAGTGTCAAAGTTATTTATTTCACAGCTCATATGGTGAAAAATAATGAGGTTATTGCAATCATCAGTGCTATGCTTATTGCTATCCCACAACTGATCATAGCAACAGCTGAAATGTTTGCTGATAACTTTTGTCCCTTACACTTTTCCAGGGCAGTGTTGCCCAGTCCATGGGTTTAATACCAATGAATTTAAGTGAAAATAGTTAATAGAACTGTTCATCAGTAAAACTCTTGAGTTATACACATGTTTTTAGGAGATGACAAACACTAGGATATTTATAAGAAATGACCATCATGCTCGAATTGAGAACACAAGCACATTTATTAGTTAATGTTTAGCAGGTATTATTGACACAATGGCAATGAGCATCAACATGCTGTTTGGAGGAGAGATGTGGAAGAGGTGAGCAGGTTTGGGGAGGATAAGCGGGTTGAGGGAAAAACAGGGCTTTGGGATTACGTTTTGGGAACTCAGTTGGAGGAGTGAAAAGCACCTCTCTGATGCCACTGCATGTCCCGGATGCGCCGAACGGACTGGATTTGGGGAAGCTGGGCTCCAAACTCTGAGTTCTCCTTGTATTCCCCTTTCTCAAACAGGTACTGATAGCCTCGGTAGCCAGGATATTGATACCCCACCCAGCTGGGGCAGTGAGATGAAGGCATGCAGGGGGAAAGAAAGAGGGAGGAAAATGGAGGGAGACAGAGAAAGAGGGGGAAGTTGAGTGAAAGTGTTATGGATATAGATGTACAGATGATAGAACTGGAAGAAAAGGGGAAGGAAGTTGAAGTTGCTGTGTTCTGACATGTAATCAATTGTAACATTACAATGATTTCTCGTGGTCTTTTCCGATTGACAATCTCAGCTGAGAGTTGTCTTCCTTGTCAGAGTCTGGGTTGTGTCGTTAGCTGACAATGACTGGGAGTGTGCAGCAGTGTACTGATCTCTTGCGCTAACTATGATTGTTCCTACCATGTATTTATGCACATCTTGTAAGTCGCTCTGGATAAGAGCGTCTGCTAAATGCTTAAAATGTAAAAATGTAATGCAGTGGTGGGACACAACTGGCTTCAGTGGTGATGATGCACAGAGGGGGAGGTGGGGGGGGACTTACGTTCCACTCTGGACACGCACTGAGCAGACCTTCTCCTGATACCCGTGTGCGTGGAAGCTGGGAACATCATCATCTATGATCTCGATCTTCTTTCCTGCAAAGCTGGGGTTTTCATAAAGGACAATCTTGTGCTCCTGGCTATCCTGAGAGATGAAGAGAGAGAGAGAGAGAGAAATATGGACAAATCTGTAACGGTGGAATGAACAGCATGTCCTTAATAAGAGAAAAGCCCTGGATCTGGGAGAGTGGCCTTGACTGCCTGTATTACCACTTTGATGGGGCGGAAGGCAAAGATGCTGTCACTGCATCTGCTGTTGGTCCAGGAATCCCAGCGAGGGTATTCGCCCTTCTCAAACACAAACTGCTCCCCCTTACAGTTGGCCTGTTCGTATCCCACCCATCTGGGGAGTGGAAGAGGGGTGGGGGGGGGGGGGGTAGATGGACAAGCATAATTAATGCCTGGAAGTTTCCATATTCTAGACTCACTGTATAAATGTTTGGCTTTGCTCTCTCTCATCCTCTCTCTCAGCCTCTCTCTCACTCACGGTCCACACTGCACCAGTATTGAGCCCACTTTCTCCACTCCCGCCTCCTGCAGGTTGTTGCAGGGCCCAGTCAGCTCATGACAGCGGCCTTGGAAGTTCTCCTGCTCGTAGATGATCAGCTGTGTAACGGATATGGACAGACGGAGACAGAGAGGTGGATTATCTGACTCTGCTCTGGGCTGGTTAACAGATGGCGGTGAAACACAAACCAGTCAGGAACGATATGTGTCACTGCTAAAAGCCACAGTGCAAGAGGTGAGCAATCAGCATGCATTGACTCAGTAGCAGTGGGGGCGCATGGGACACACACACAACACACTGTTTGGTTCATGTTTGGAAGCTGTGGCAATGCTGAGGAGGTAATGCAACTTCAGCTCCTTCTGTTGGCAGAGTCAGAAACTGCCTATTTACCCCTGTGTCTGAACATTTTGCCAATTTTTCTTGTTCCCAAAAAGGTCAAGACGTTTCTCATGAAATGTTACGTAATTTTGAATCCTGGTGATACAGTGTATAGCATTGTGACTCCACAGCACGAGCAAAGGGATGTGCTATCTCCCCCAAAAGCTCAGTCTAACCAACAGTTGTGAAGCCTCACATGCTGCAGAGAGATGTGGATTGAGCTCTGGACCAGCATACTATGGGGATCAAGCCCTGAATGGGACATTGGGACACCACTCTCGAGAGGATCACTTATTCGACAAATGCAGAATGAAAGCCCACCATTGTGAATGCATGCTCAAATATTCATGAGTCATGAAATGTAAAAAATATCTAGCCTATGTCACTGGCATTGAACAATGGTGAAAGCCGAGCAAATAATCAAAGGTGGCATAAGGGGCGGGGCTTTGGATAGAATTGATTCTGCTGGTGTATTTTGCACACACTAGACAAACATCTCTGGTTCCTGAATGATGGAAAGAAAAAGCACAATCTCGTTCAGTCATTTAAAAGAAAATCCTCTGTCCCTCGTCATCTCTCTATCTCTCTTTCTGTTTCTCCCTCCCATGTCTCCTCCTCTTCTTCCTTGTTCCTCGTTTCTGTCCACACTGATCCATCCCTCCATCACCCCCACCCCTTCTCTGATATATCTCTGCCCTCTCTGCCAGCTCTCCGATGCTCTCCCTTTCCTTACCCTACCTTGAAGGCAATGGTTCCTGGTTGCTGCTGTTTGGATGCAGGGGTTGGGTGGTCAGAGGCCATGTTGATTCAGGGTGCTTTGCTGTGATGCTGCTGGTGATGTCTGACCACAAAAAGAGAGAGAAATACAGAGAATAAGAGTAACTGTGTTCATATTTTAGCATTCACCTTTACACCTTGATAACCTCTTGGCTAAAAATAGATTTCAACATTAACAACAGTATTAAAATCTACACAAATAACAATGCTGAAGAAATATCATAGTCTGGAATGGAACAATCTTACTAGAAACCTGACTATATTTAGCATATTACACATAATGGCATTTTGTAATACTCAACTATAAACCAACTGTTTTGAAACAAATGGTCATAGCCAACGTCGTATATTAAAAAAGAAGATATATTTGCATATAAAGCTGAAAGACTCCAAAGAGTTTTGTTCTTACAAACCCTTATATATGGTTAAATGCAGGTCCTTGCAGAAATCAGATCAGGGGCACTGAAATGCAAAGAAACAACTGTTTTAAAATGATAATCATTCAGATTTTAATGCAAAAATGTCTTTGTGTGGCATCACAACAAATATACACAACACATTTTTCAACCAATAACATGCACAGATTGTGCACCACCGGAATGATCCAATTGTGCTGTAGTGAAAGAGAGGGGATGGATGGAAAGGAAAATACATAGAATGGACAGATGTAAAGAGAGAGAGAGTTTGATATCGTGCCCTTACCAGTACCTGTCTGTGCCGGTGGTGGAGGGTGGCATGCCGGGGCGCATTATATACAGCTGGCCCCAGGGGTGGAAGCCATGCCAACACTCTTCTGTGTCCAAGCCACTCTCAATTGGCTGTCTGGATGGGGCTTGGTGGGGGTGGCCACTGTCCCCTCGGGCTCACTCCCCCCTCACACGTCCCCCTCTGAGTTATTTCATTAGTTTTCAATTTCAGCCATCCGTTCTTTGTCCAAAATTCACATGATTCAGCACAACCTGTGCCAAGAGTCTTAGATTTACAATGAGAGGCATGTATAACCGTCCCGGGCTTGCCAGAGAGAGAGATGGCGAGAGAGAGATAGAGAGAGTCAGTCAGAGAGAGAGAGAGAGAAAGAGAGAGAGAAACAGAGGGATGTCAAATGCAATGTGCTGTTAAATACATTATCTGGAAGAATAACAAGACTCAGTGGTATATATTGATATATTCAGCTTGCTATATCTGTTTTTATTGCCTAGAGAGTGCAAAACATTATACTGTATGTTTCTTCACAGTTCAAAGCTCATCGCTGATGAATGATATAGCCAGCTAAATTTGGAACTGTATAAATCGAAAGCAATGTTTGATGTATTATCTAAATGTATATATTGTTGTATACGTTTTTAGCTGACTAGTTAACTGGATCTCGGCCAGTATAAAATACACTTCATCATAATTGATTTCATTTTCTCCAGTGAAAATCGGGATCATTAAAATGTCTCACAGCAACGAAACCCATCCTGGTACATTGCTCTGCAAATAAACGAATGGCTAAAACCCCATACTGTAATCCCAGATAACCCTCCCTTACACTGGGTGAGAATGATACAATACAATAGTGACAGTGTTTTTACCTTTGGAACGGAGCTACGTTTACTTTGATCCGCTATTACCAACCTGAGCTTGCGATGGATTGATATTAGAGACATTCTCAAAGATGTCTTTACAAACAAAACAGGCAACGTTTTGGATTGCCGTGTATTCACCAGTAATTTGAGGCCTTTGTAGCAGGACCCAGAGGCTGTGATGTTGGGGAGGGGTTAGGACAAGGGCACAGACAGCAGAAGAGGAGCCTATGCTGATTGAGCAGTCCGTGGTATTTGTTTCCTCAGTCACACATTCAGATACAAACATCCCGCGCACCCACAATCACACACACAAATGTGTGCACACAAACATGGATACATGCCATGTGAGGGCCACACGCTACCACAAACCTGTCATCACTTTCTGACAGATTTTATGAATGAAGTAGTGATGGCAGCATGGTGCTGTATTTTTATATGTACGTAAATAGGTTTTATAGGGCCTTAAGAGCAGACCAGGGTCAAATACTTATTTAAAATGCTTGTTATTAGGGGGCAGCAGATAGCGTAGCGGTCTAACGCACCGTATTTTGGCTGGTCTGATACGGCGTGCGCTGCCTGTCAAAACCCATCTCTACCAGATTGGCCCTGGTCATCAGCCCCTATCGGGGTGGTATTAGCTGTCCGCCCCAGGGAGGGGGGAGGGTGAGCCGGCTCGTGTCCGCCGTGAAGCACGTAAGGGAGTCTCCAGAACATGGGGGGCGAATTCAGTTTCGAAGGAAGCAGGGTTCACTGCCCTCTGAGAATTAGCTTGCCTCGTAGAGATGAGCAACAGACTCGTGTGGGGAGGATAAATCGAAAAATAAATAGAGGGTGTAATTGGCTACCAAACTGGGAGAAAAATTGGAAAAAATCTGAAACAAATCAAATAAAAGAATGATAATAAATTAAACTACTTGTTATTATGTATAATATTATAAATGACTAATAAATGTATATAATAAAATAATAATTAAATACTTGTTATTGAAAAACCTAAAAAAAAGGTTTTGGTTACGAACATGTGAGTTTTGTAAAAGAAAATCATATTTTCAGTAATATGGAAGAATAATCCTGCTCTGAATATTGGCAGAAATCAAAGTTGTCAGTAATCTACAGGAATTATACTGTAATTATACTATTATGGGTTAAGGTTAAGGTATTTAAAATAATGATTTGTCCCAGGTCTGCTTTAGAGATCATGAAATTTCAGATTGTTATACTCAGCAAATGCTAAAGAACTACATAAAAAATGTATGGTCCAATGACTGTATGGTACAATAATGTAATACATTAACACTTTGTGTATCTGCTTACCAGATGGCAGTGTGACTTTTTTGTTGACACATAATGATGTTTAATGATTATTTTTCATTGGCTGTTGACAGTTCCTCACTGCTGGTGAAACCCTACACTGAATTGAGGGAATTTTCTAAACTACTTTGTATCCACTTGCAGCTAGTAAGACTCTCGCAAGAAAGAGTCTTACCTGTAGGCAAACCCGTAGCACACTTGCAAAAGTTAAATCGGGGATAAAATTGTGATGTGTGTACAAGGCAACTCATACCGTAGATCACGTTTCACGGAGTATCCATTTACACAGCACTGAAGAAATTCAGGTGAGTAACTTACTAAAGGGCACAACAGCTGTGCCACACTCTGGAATCAGACTGCCACATTACAAGCCCAGCTCCTTTACCACTGTGCCACATTGTTACCTACATCCCATACAATGGAGATCAGTGGCAATTTTAGGGTTTTAAAACAGGGGGTGCAATGTTCAAAAATCATTTTCTTTTAAATGTTTTTTGACATTGATTTGAAAATTGTAATATTTTCAAATGCACCCAATGCGCCCGTGGTAAAATCGCCATTGATGGAGATGTGTGCCTGTGTGTCAGCCTTATCACTCTTAAAAACAACTGGTTAATGCTGACTGGTGCACGGATGCATACTGATAAAGACCATACTACAGTGCTGCTTACAGTGGTTTCCCTCGTCTTTGCCATTACTGAAGCCTCAGAGCTTCAGTAGGAGCAAGTCCTTATGAGTCTCCTTAAGCAATGGGGCTGTCGATTGGTTCTGATTGCAGTTCCTTTCCATGTGAGCAGATATGGTTGTAACCCATCACTAACAGTTTGGAATGAAAACATTTTTGTCCAGCCAACGAATAAATATTCATCATCTCTCACGAGCCATTCCAGTCACGAATGAACCCTAATCACTTGCAGAGGTGGAGTGAAGGTCAATGGAAGATGTCGCAGGCATGGTTGCACAGTTCCTTTGTGCATTACCACTCCTTCCATTCAAATAGAGAGGCTAAGGACAGGACTGTTAACAGGGAGGGTGTTGGTGGAATACAATATTGTGGATACAAGTAATAATGTGGTGAACATTCCAGTGTAGAGTGACACTATATATTGTTGTGTGGAGGTGTTCAATGTATGACGTGACAAAGATGTGGATTTTGGTCAAACTGCTTCCCAGTTTGAAAACTAAATATTCATGATATGAACCGTTAAGGAATAGGTCCTCAGAATCTCATTGGAATGCCATCTGCCTGACCTTACAGAAGGATATAGAGCGAGATAACACACCTAAAGGTTTCCTGTTCAGTTCTTTGCAGGCTTTGAGAATATTGTGGAAGCACTACCAATAGAAAAACGGACTGTGTTGTCAATAGTCTAATCTAGTCATGTGAGATCAGGTTAAGAGTGATTCATATAACTATATATGAATGCTCAAATGCTATAACCCATGTGTGGAAGGATGATTCTGATTACATCAGTCCATCCTCACCGGGCCTAATCTCTGGAGATAAAACTGACCATTCTGTGTTGAGGCCTCTACATGCTCGAGCGACTGCAACACGACTGCGACAAGACATCCTCTGCTATATATCTTTGTTAACATTAGCTAAGCAAAACTATCAATATCTATCTAGCTAGCTAGCTAGCAACCTGGTATCACGGCCAAATAAAGCTAGCTAACAGTAGCTAACAATATAGATAGCTAGCATAATTTGTTCGACACGGTATAAAATGAACCAGCTTCAGGAAAGATTGGCTAAAGAAGTTTGAAGGTACAGGAGTTTCCCTGCTTTCATGAAAATTTTACCGACCTTGTTCAATACATTGACGCCAACTAGTGTACAGAAGTGTAAGGACACCATGTCGCATAGGTTGTGCAGAAGTATAAATTGCCGAGTGCTTGCGACATGTTGCATTGCGCAAACTGCGAAGATGTCGCACAAGTTACGCAGAAGCATGTAGAGGCCTACAACCTAAATTCAGGTTACAATTATTATTGACAACACACTGCTGTGGAGTTGTGAGAACAGTATGGGAACAGTGCCACATAAACAGCTTTATCAAAAACACATACGGGTGTATTTGTTAGTTAATATTAATGCTATTGATTTTGGCAAGATGTTTTTTTCATCACTGATTCAAAAATTAATCAACCCAAAAAAAGATGATAATGGAATCTTTGGAATATTTTCTCCAAATCCATAACAGGAATCGGGTAGGACACTTTTGTTGCATTTAAGCCCCCCAAATTAATAACAATAGCAGTTACCGTCAATGGTATTGCATTACTGTAATAATGTTTTGAGTAGAATGGTGGGCTTGGACTGTATGATACACAATAGAAATTTCATAGGAAATCTGTGTTGGCAGGCAGTCCCCTTGTGTAGCTACTCTGTCCTTATGTGCTACATGTGAAAAATCTATATACAACAGTTTACCACTGAGTGGGACTTGACAAGACACTATTTCCTTCTATCTTCGTTTGATGTACTGCTCAATTTAATTGTATTATTTCTGTACAGCATTGTACTGCAACTTCAAAACCCTTGTAAGTGCCTTTACCGGGTGGCGCAACCTGTAAAGGCTCTGGCGGCGAGCTTGTAGTACGAGGGAGGGATAATTGAATGAGGAAAAGAGGCTACCGGAATGGGAAGGAAATGGGAAGTTGTTTTTTTAAAACCCTGCAAATTCTGCATTTTGAATGCCATGCTCCAAATGTAAATAAATACACAATTGATCGCACTAAATACAACTAATGTAGAGCAGTGCCAGAACAAACTGAGGGTCAGAATGGAGCCCCTCCACCCACCCACCCAACCAGAGCAAGCACACGCTACACAGGTGGACTGTTCTGAGCCGAGATCTTTATTTCCAGCTGAGGCACACAGAGTGTTTCCCATTTCCGAGAGTGTCGTTTCATGGCCCCCCTGGGCGGGATGAAGCGGGGAGGTGGGTTCTTTCCAGGGCTGTGTTTTCAGGGGCGGTGGACGCCCTTCAGGTGGAGCTGGTGGCAGCGGGTGGGTCAGGGGGTGGGGGCGCGGGGCTGGTGAAGCAACCCCTCTTGTGCCACTGCATGTCACGCACGCGGCGGACGGACTGGATCTGCGGAGCCGCGGCGTCCCAGTCGTTCCAGTGCTTGAAGTCGCCCCGCTCAAACACAAACTGGCGCCCCCTGTAGCCGGGGTACATGTAGCCCACCCACCTACGGAGGGGAAGAGAAGGAGGGTGGGGGAGGGGAGGGGTTGAAATATAATCAGATGAATGAAATCATCATGTGATCATGTGATCATGTGATCACTACAGAACAGGGGAGGATTGTGACAGACGTCCTTTCTCCGATATTATAAATGTACATATGCATTCTCTCAAATGTGTCTCTTCCAGATTGGGAAATATGTACACACTGAAAATTTGGGGAGGGGGGAGGGGGGTGAAGGAAACTGTTGATAATTAAGTATGTCATGATAATAGTGTCATAATGATTACTGTTACTATCAATAATTGTAAGTGTCGACACAGTAGATTTTTATTGTAAAATTAAATTTAGAGGTTTGCCAACGCTTCATGTGATGCCAACAGAGCATCTTGGAGTTTACATTTGAATTGAACTAAAGAGTTCAAGAGTTCAAAAGAATGAGAAGAAAGAGACAGAGAGGGAGTTGAAGAGAGAGAGAAACAAAAAGAGTTGTGGAGAGAAAGCTGAAGAGAAAGAGAGACAGAGGGACAGAGCAAGAGAAATAAAGAGCTGACCAGAGAAAGATGCGAATGAATTGTGACTCTAAGTTCAGGGTTGGAGGAGTAGCTGTAGATGTGTAGAAAAGGCTGGGAGCTGGTGCTTACGTTCCGTTTAGGGCTTTGATGCTGGCCACTCTGTCCTGGAACCCATGTCCCCACAGGCTGGGCACGTCATCGTCCACAATCTCCATCTTTCTCCCAGCAAAGCCTGGGTTCTCAAACAGATGCAGCTTGTGTTCGGCACTGTCCTGAAGGGGAGATACATACACACACACATACATGTGTACATATGCAGGAAAAGTACATGCACACATGCACACATACACAAACATCAATGCTCAGTTTTTATTCCATGCATTTGCTCAGTTTTTATTCCATGCATTTGCTCATCATATATGATGGTACAATGATGGTCAATCAGCTGATTGTTATTATTATTATTGTTATAATTATTGTTATAATTATTATTAAAAAATTTGCCCAGCTCATTCACTGAGGAATCTTTTTATGCTTGTGCACTTGCCTGCCTATCAACATCTCTGTATGTGGTTTGTGCAGTTGTGTGAATAACAGTTCACTTTGTTAAAGACTCTCAATAACTCAAAAAGTTACTTCCATCGAGTACATTTTCCCCAAAGAGTTAATGTTCACAGAAGGTGCCAGTAATTACATATCAGGGCATCCATAACCATAGACATTCAATTAGAGCTTAAATGAACTTACTCCACATATTAATATTAGTCTTGTCAATGTTGAAATTAGCATTTAGCATGACCCTGTCAATATATCAATTAGTAATGTAATCAATGTGTGGACTATTGTGTGCACACTGTTAAATGTGCTATACAAATAAATGTATTATTGTTATTATAATTCATATGATTTTCGAATTATTATGATTATTATGATGATTATTATTATTAATAGTGAGTGTCCCAGTGTATCAGTTAGTCTTTGGGTAGTATGGCCGTTGGGGATGTTACCTGATAAGACAGTGATACCTACAATTCTGAGGGGTCGCAGAGACAGCAGAGAGTAACTGTTCTGACTGTTAGTCCAGGTGTCCCAGCGTGGATACTCGCCCTTCTCCAGGATGAATTGTTCTCCTGCAAATCCCTGACGATCAAAGCCCACCCAGCTGGGAGAGAGGGAAGAAAAAGCCTTTGACAACAGCTGGGAAGTCCCCAGTGCATTTCATAATTCCACCGCTAGGGGCCGATGGGAGCTCCTCAGTACAATTCAAAATTCAACCACTAGAGGGTGCTGGGAACTCCTGAGCACAATTCAGCTTTCCATTACCAGAGGGAGGGAGTGAGGGATGAGGGAAAGATAGGGAAGGGAGTAAAAGAGGAGGTGTGTGTGTGTGTGTGTGTGTGTGTGTGAGTGAAGCATCAGGACTCACGGGCCGGACTCCACCAGCACCGAGCCAACCTTCTCCAGGGTCTTCTGTGTCACATCTTTACACTCTGCCGACAGCTCTGCCTTCCGGCCCTGGAAGTTCTCCTGCTCAAACAGCACCACCTGATTCAGAGAGAGAGAGAGAGAGAGAGAGAGAGAAAGAGAGAGAATGCATGGAAGGAGGAGGAAAAAACAAAGGAGAGTGGAAAAATGGATAAGAAAAGAGATAATGGAGAGGGGATGAGAAAAGTAGGGAGAGAGTAAGGCCAGTGAGGCATTAAGGAGAGGAGGACTCACCTCAGCTAAACACTAAAAGGTATTTGTGAAGGAGACCTTTGACTCAGGGACAGATACCAGCAGGCGTTGGTTTAGTCTCAGCAGTGAACAGATACTTTATGAAGCTGATAGCAGAAAATATGTATCGCTAAATAATCCAGATAAGATGCAGATCATTGTTCAAGTGAACTCTGCCCTCATGGCATTATGCAAAAAATAAATTCCTCCTTCAGTTTTTACTCTCCAGTAATGGCAAATGCAGACATTCAAAACAATGGAAGCCATTTCCTTTCAAAAATTCCTTCACACACTCCGGTTTAACATTGGTTTTAAGTTACTTTAGCGCTACTGCCTGCTCAGTCCCTGGATTAGTATACAAAACATCTCTATAGATATGTAGAACTTAAAACACAAGATAAAATATCAGTTAAAAAAGTTGTTATTCATGTAAATGAGAGATTATTCTCTGCTGACTAGATGTCACTACATTGTCAAGGACTGTTACTCTTCTGGCACTGTCACAAGTACAAAGATATATGTATATGTATATGTATATATTATGATCGCTGCTACATTGTTTTTTTTAAATTCTTGTATTTTAGCATCTGGTATTTCAATATACTATGATGTTCTGTATGTCTGAAAGGTTTTTACTGGTTTTTAAATATATTTATCTTGTATTTATTATTCAGTATACTGTGATGTCCTGTAATATCAAAAAACCAAATATTAATAAAGGCTATCTTATCTTATCTTATATTCAGGGAGATACATTTACCGTATATGTCATAACTAGGTTCCAACATGATTGGTCGAAAAAATTCCAACAGTAACAATGAAAAAAAAAAAAAAAAAAAAAAATCATATTCAGAATACATAACAACACACTATCAGCATATACGTATTCACTTCATTTAAATAATATCTAATGAATGTGGTTCTTTTACGTTCACATGCAATTTTTCCAGCTCATTAGCTTTCTCAGAGAGGGAGTCCATGCCTTTTGTGCTCGTACGTAAATGAGTCATGCCATCTTTATAAGAACATGACCCACTGTTCTTATGAGGCTAAGTACATAAGATGAAAGGCACTGTATAAATGCAAACCGTCCACCATGTGGCACAAGGGCAGAAGAGAACAGGGAAGTCAACTTTAATGGAATCTTGACAAACCTATATGGGTTGAATGGCCTGTTCTCATCATCAAACCTTTCCTATGTTCTTGTAAATGCAAGTACCACATATACTCACAGCATAAGACTATTCTCGGCCAGGGGGTCATGATGTGACAGCATTGGTGGTCAGGAGGGGTATAGTACCTTTCCCTCAGTTCTGTACTGTAATGACAGGGGTGTGTCTCGTGCTGTGGCAGAGGGGGTGCAGTACCTTGTACGTCGCGCCGGCCCCGCCCTGGCTCTTCCCTGCTGCCAGCTGCTCCGGGGCACTCTGCTGCTCCGTCATCCTCCCTCTACTACTGAGAAATCACAACACAAACAGCATTGTGACCAGAACACGTCAGCCTCTCTACAAACAATCTTTTCCTGTTTAGTTTTGACCAGTTTGAATTCCTCTTCGGTGCCATGTCATCCAAATCTGGCACCAGGGCTCACTGTGATCTCCTAAGGTTTTCTTTTTCTTCTTCAAATCCAGTTTGAGTCATTCAAGTGATGTAAAAGACCAGAATGTTCACAATGGCCTACGGTCCTTACTCACTCTATTTGTTTTGCTCACTTCCACTTACAGTCTACAAAGAATGTTACATAAATAACCTACGTACATGCCAGCTGCCTTTTGTTGTTCTGTTCTGTTTTGTTTTGAGGAAAACGAGAGGCAGAGACAAGATTCTGCTCAGCCAAGGTGAGAGGCAGCGATGGATGGGTGCTCTGAGGCACACAGAGCAGAACAGACACACTGACACATTTTTACCTTTTACATTTTACATTTTAACCATTTAGCAGACGCTCTTATCGAGAGCGACTTACGCAGTTTACATTTATTTACATACAATCCATTTATACAGCAGGATATTTACTGAAGCAATTCAGATTAAGTACCTTGCTCAAGGGTACAACGGCAGTGCTCAACCTGCGAAGTGAACCAGCAACCTCTGAGTTACAAGTCCATTACCTTAACCATTACACTACACTGCCACCTATGACACAGAGAAGGTATCAGGTGAACAGAAAGGAGAAAGGACACATGGGAGGACTTGTGTTTTACCTGGTTTGCCTGGTGTCCAGCTGTGCCGTATGATGACTCTCTCTCTCTCTCTCTGTTTGCCGGTGTGTGGTGGGACTGGGTTGTCAGGGGTGAGGGGGGAGGTATTTATGGTTTATTTCTGGCCAGAACAGCAGAAAACTGGGAGCTGTTGATACAGCAAGTCTGTCGCTTACATTGTGTCCGTTACACTGCCTCTCAATAGACGGGTGCGTTGGCACACGGTGCCCAGCCTGCCAGCTCCTACTGCCAGCATACTGTGCAGGGTCAGTCTGAGCACGAGCCAAAAGGGTTCAGCGAACAGCCCAGCTCAGCACAAAACACCCCTGACCACACCCCTGTCTGTCCACGGCCCAATCCACGGCACGCTGCAAACGCCACGAAGGAAGTCACAAAACACCTCATGCGTGATGCTGCTCACTCAGTCCTCTAGTCTCGCATGCCAAATAAAATCATGGGTACATTCCACGTGCAAAGTATGTACGGGGGGACACGACAGTGGGGTGCTTTATGCTGTAAAGGTCCTGCACTGACCATTGCACAGCACACCATTGTTGCAATTATTAGCTTATTATTATAATACATTTTTTGAAATACCTGAAAAGGTTGTGATGTACAATTAACTGTCAAAATAAAGGAAACACCAACATAAAGTATCTTAATAGGGCATTGGGCCAGCACGGGCCAAGTGCCTGGAACTCTATGTGAGGGATGCAACACCATTCTTCCACGAGAAATTCCATCATTTGGCGTTTTGTTGATGGAGGTGGAAAACACTGCCTCAGACGCCCCTCCAGAACCTCCCATAAGTGTTCAATTGGGTTGAGATCTGGAGACGGCCATGGCTTATGGTTTACATCGTTTACATGCTCATCAAACCATTCAGTGACCACTTGTGCCCTGTGAATGGGGGCATTGTCATACTGGAAGAGACCACTCATATCAGGACAGAAATGCTTATCCATAGGGTGATGATGATCACTCAGGATCCGTCACCGTAGGAGACAAGCGCTCGGGCCTGTAGGTTTCTGTTGCACTCGTTGGCTTGTTGAGAACAGGGTGAAGGATGACTCATCTGACCATGTGACTTTTTTCCACTGCTCAGTAGACCACTGCCTGTGTTCTTAAAGCCACATTACTCGCAAATACACATTTGTAGGTGTAATAAGTGGGTTTACGCACTGAAACCTCTGTGAAGTCGTCGACAGACTGTTCTTGATTAAGCTACCTGCTCAAGCCCTAGGTTGATATTTGCAGTCAACTGATTGAGTTGCTCGTCTATTTGGCCTTGCATCTTGAACCAATGCAACCAATGCAACCAAGAGTATGCAATTTCGACCACAGCTGATGTTAACTGCTAAATTAACTCAGGAACCGCACCTGTGTGGAAGCACCTGTTTTCCTTTATCTTGGCAGTCACCTGGAGCTTAATTGCATTTATCATAAATGTGTCTAAACTAGTGAACTACATCAGTAGATAAGCACAGCAGAACACTCCCATAATGGGGCAGCCTGGCCAGAGGGTATAAAATAATGGGGATCCCAAAATACATTTGTTGGACTGGCAGAGTATAATCATCTTTACTGTAGCCCAGATGTCTGGTTGAGCCAAGCCACAACCTATACTTTAAAAACTTTTTGTAATAAATTTTGTTCGATTTTTGTTTCTAAATTTCCCAATTTAGTAGCCAATTACACCCTCTATTTTTCATGTCAATCCCCCCCCTCGTATTGTGAGTTTGCTGCCGTAGCCCTGTGACCAGTAGTGACAAAGGCGAAGTACTGTCTCCTTCAAGGCTGTCAACCGTAACTCCGGTACTACAGAGCCGACTCTGAACCGGTGGAATCAAAACCTGGTCGCAGTGGCCAGCGTCGAATGCTGTAACCACTAGACCACTTGGGAGGCCCGCCACAACTTACACTTGAGCATGCCATGGAGGATAACATATAACATGTGAGAAGGAGAAAAAAAAAAAGTGAAAACCTGTACAAACATGTCATAAAGAGGTTTTGACAAGATCAGCAGCAAAGAGTCATGTGCTCATTTCATAGTAAATTTTTATTAAGAATTTACACATTTTGACACTGGTCTCACAACACAGTGCGATATACATCTTATTCTTTCAAATAAAAAACAGGAGAAACCAAGATAAAAAAAGCCCCTCTTTTTAACTGACAAAAATAGCATTACTGAGTTTAACAACATTGATATACACACAGAAGAGACTGTGACCTCAAAAGGAAGATCCAAACAAATACATTTAAGTTGCATTTCAATCAGCATTCCAACATCAACCCATCAATATGTGGAAGGCAGGACATGCTGTGGGCCAGGATGGCAGAACATTGGTCACTATTGCTGTCCGTCAACAGTCTCAAAGTGCTTATTGGAAGGTTGAGGAGTGGGGGAATGGGGGAGTGGCGGAGCTAGTGTGGCTAACACATTCAGGTTAGGAGGTTTCAGGAGGCACCAAGCTCTAGATAAACAGTACATAATGGCCAAAGAAACTGCGCTGCAATGCATGGGCAACAAGTAGAGGGTGTTTTACAGTGGAGTGTGCTACAAGGAAACTGCGCTACTCTGCATTGACCGATCTGCTGATAATAAAATGATATGCCCTTATGTAGGGAGACATACAGTACACTCTACCCATTTATGAAGATGGATTTACTGAAGTATGGGTAACAACAACAGTGTCCTGATCGTGAGTCGATCCCACAACCTTCTGGTAACTCACCGACCTCCCTAACCAACCCTCCTCGTGGCTACACTCGGCAATCATTTGGGCAAAGCAGCCGGAGGGTGAAATACGCACAGGAAAGCTGCTGAAACCGTTCCCGTTTGTGTAGCCGTCACCACCCAACAGAACGGCACCCCGTGTGACAATGTCAAGGACGAGGTGTGGAGTTTCTGACTGTCACAGCGACATGCAGCGGCCATGTTCACACCTCCCCATCTGATAATAAACACAGGTTTACATTAACCCCATTAAATCACTACTGCTAAAATGATTTGTTTTTGTCTGTCATGAAGCACAGTGAACATACTCCGGTCGTATATTTATATTTATATGGTCACACCACAATTTGAACAACTTGGGTGAGACAGTATGTCCAGTCGAATGAAAGATAACATTCAAAATACTTGTTTTTCTTTAGCCTATATTCGCACAAGGGAAGTTACGTACATTTTGGCTCCTCGCTGGCTGTGAAATACAGAAATATCACGCCCATCAACCACAGGTCAGGATACTCAAACTCATTTCAACATGTACATTTGGAGGGTGGTAGGTGGGTAGACAAATGTGTGCAGGTACAGTGTGTCCTGCAAGTGTGTGTGAGTGGATGTGTGTGTGTGTGTGTGTGTGTGTGTGTGTGTGTCTCCCTGTTGACAACTGAACAATGTACTTATTAGCTGATCCACTTCCTGCCTGTGTTTCTGCCTCTGGCCTCTGCTGTGGTGAGGGAACCCTGTGGCAGTACTAACCCACAGCAGCATCCACCCTCCCAAGCCACTGAAACACACGCAGAGTGACCTGTAATTTTGGCACAAGCCTGGGCAGGGCTGAAAATGGCTATCCCCGTGGAAACAGAATGAACAGCGGCCTTTCTCCACTTAATAACCCACTTTGAACCGACTGAGGAATAGGCATTCAACTACTTATTACCCTGACAGAAAACTGTTGGTTCTGCTGGGTGGTGACTATGATCAAAAGACCTGGGGTAAAAGTCGATTCTGGACCCCCTGTTAGAACCTACAGATACACTTTTGCCTTTAAAGTTGGCTTACTGGTTGCATTTTTGCCTTGTCTGATAACTCATTCCAAATCTGCAACAATACAAATATATAACATTTCATGATTACAGTTGCCACCATTATTACTAAGTCCTATAGTATATAGCATGTCCAGTTATTGTTTCATTGTGGTTTTGTTCTCTATAACCCTTGTGATTGTAAGAAAAAATAATCAGTGAGCCTATGGCAATTGAGTGTGGCCATTTCCTAAACCTGTCAAATGACAGATGAAATGATACACCAAAGCACATACATTAATCTCAAGATGTAATGGGGGAAAAAAATAATGACATCCATTCGTGTGGTTTCAGGTCTATCAGGAATTTCAGCCGTTTTCAGGAAGCACTTCCAGGTTAAGAGGTGCTTGGTCCCGCAGGCTAAACCTTCCTGAAGTGCAACAAAAACAGGGAAAGAAATGGTTCTCTCCTTCCTCCATCTCCCTGTGCAGCGAGAGAGTAAAGTGGCTCTATGCTAGAATTCCTCTGACATAAAGATATTTAAAGGAGCTGGGTGTCGAAACGCACAAGCAGGGCACACAGTTGTACTTCTGCTTCCCCTTGCTCGCGTTGTCCACAAAAAC